>VXBW01007956.1:168911-327405 GCA_013400375.1 Thinocorus orbignyianus | reverse complement strand
TGCAACCCAGGATACGGTTGGCTTTCTGGGCTGCAATGTGGTAAAAGGGTGATATAAACAAAGTTATTCTTGCCTATCTAAGCCAGAAATCTGATCTGCTGTATGTTATGGAGGGCCTGTCAAAGATTCACGATACAACAGAAAATTCAGAATCAGTTGCATGTACTATCATCTAATTTATTTCTCCGAGATGCCCCTTTGCTGATACAAATCTGTATGAACTTGTACCTTCCTGGGTCTGTAACAGATGAAGTACGTAACTCTTTAAATGCGTTGGTGTAACACAAGTGCAGTCAGAATAACCAGATTAGTTTATTGTTCCGTGTTTTGTTATGGCTGTGACCAATATTTCTTTTTATCTTTTCTTTTGAAGACATCGATGAATGCCTGACTCCAACTACTTGTCCAGATGCACAGTGCGTCAATGCTCCTGGCTCTTACCAGTGCATTCCTTGCAGACTGGGATTCAGAGGCTGGAATGGGCAGTGCCATGGTATGTTCAGTGCTCTTTGTATCCCCTGTAATAGTGTTTCCTATTCCACCACTGTTACAACCTGATGACCGCACTGTGTCCAGGGTCCCCATTTCATTCAATAATAATTGATACTATGAGATTTTTGAAATTATTTTATGTTCTCAGTCACAGTGTATATGAGGAAATCGCGTTTTACTGTAGATAAATGAATATTGAATCTAGTCTGCAAACAATACAATTATAATTACAAAACAAAACTCTTGAAATAAAATATATGGAACTGAAAGGGATGTATTATCAGTTAAATGCTACGTAGGCCATTGTTTGGAGGTATTAACAAACAAAAAATATGAGAATGCTAACAAATCTCTGTGACTGGCAAACTTTTCAGTAGGATATGGGGGTTAGCTCACAAAGCATATTAATAAAATCCCTTAATTATATGTATCTCTAGCAAAGCATTAGTATTTCCTAAAGCAGCTTGTCTCATTTTAAATTAGGTTTTTAGGACAGATTTTTCTCATTATAGTTTTGTAGATTTGTTTTTAAACGTTAGATTTTTATTTTTTTTTCAAACCAGTTGTGGCTAGTTGAGGTATAGGTGAGAGAGTGTAAATGAATCCACTGTGCAAAAAAAGAAATAATCTTTGGCAGTTTTGAGCACCACTTCCTGGGGCATGACCAGAAATTTAAGTTTGACCTCAGCTGTGAAGATTCTGCTGTCTGATGTGAATCCTCCTGTCTGCTCTGCATGTAACCCATCCCCTATAATTTGTGACGGTTGGAGTAACCATGTTACCTGAACAGGTGTACAATAACCTACATGGGGGGTGTGTGTGTGTGTGGGTGGTTGTCTGTGTTATTGTAGTAGGTCAGACTGGCAGTGTACTTCCATAGCTTATTTCCTGATAGCTCGCAACTGCTGTAGTTTGGTTCAGGTCACAAAGGAGCCTAAGACCATTTGTTTGGTTGAAATAGCTCTAGAAAACGGACATCTACTGTCCTCCGGCCACAAATGGGCTTTTGAGCTGTGGAGCAAGACTACGGCCAAGTTGTGAAGCACCTGAAAAACGTATGGTGTAGCTGTCAGAGCCTCAACTTTTGCTGTAAGGGGGATACCGTTTTCAACCACCCTATTTTCTAAAGAAGGCCTGTTGTAGCGGAGTATTTCTGTCTGAACATCTGCCTGTTACAGTTTCTCAGCTCATCATAGCTGCATTATTTGGTCTTGTTTGACTTATTGTGGAGGAATGTATTTCTTTGGTAATTGGATTTTAATGGAGTTACAGCAAGCTATGAAATTCTTACAACAAGCTGATGTGGTTCACTTAGCACACATTAGGCCATGTAAATCTTTATTTTGCTTCTTCCCACCTGCCTGGATTCCTGCTACCCTTGCAAAGAATGTGGCATATGAACCCTGTTAAGAAATATTTTCTCTTATTTAATTCCTTTTTTGGAAAAGGTAAAGTTGATTTAATTTTGTGTTCCTTCACCATATCAAACTTGATTTCTGTACCTATTTATGAAAGTAGCCAGGTTGAAAATGCCATGGCATAACTTTCACTTGTTCTACTCTTGCTAACCAGGTTAGTAGGAATAGAAGGGGAGAAAAGAAATCGCTGTTCTGCTCAGATTTACAAACAAGACTAAGTCATGCGAGGGATAAGTCTTGGTTCCAAGCTGATGATCCTTTTTTTCCTTGTGTTACTGCATGTAGTTTCCCTTTTTCCTTTGTTTTATGAAATGTTCTAAGCCTAGACATCTCACTCACATCATTAGTGATGTGATCAGTCTTCATTTTCTGTTTATTCTAGACTTACGTCATGTTGGAAATGAGCCATACACGTTTTCAAAAATGTAATGCAGACAGAGCTTGTCTTGAATATGTAGCTTTACAATATGGTACAATTTAAATACACTGGAAAGGAAAGTATTTCTCAAGTTATCTATGGAGGGTATTTTAAGTCCATTGTTCCATAAATTTGTTTCTGCTGTTAGTTTAGGCCAGTTGCAGCTCTGCTAGTTTTCCCCAGTATGGTTTTCAGTATTTTTCTTATCTCTGCTCACTCCTCTGCCTTCTACTTGATGCCCTAGAAAATCTAGTGTAACCATTCTACTGTCCTTTGATGCTATCGATACTGTAATCTTCCAGAATTTAGAACTAGGAACATGGCTACTTTGGATTAATAAAGGCAAGTCAGTCGGTTCACTTAAGACTTATGTAGAATAGATTTAACTGCACTTTAGGTGGGAATATCCAATGTGAGCTGCATATTGGAAGAAATTAAAAATGGCACCCGCACACCCTGCCACCTCACTGTCTTGAAATTGCTACTGTTCGAGGTCCCTCAGTGCATTTGTGTCATACAAGGACTATTTGAATAATTTTTTGAAAAGTTTACTTGCAATCATATTTTTTTTTCATTTTTCTCTCTCCACATTTGCAGATTCAGGTAAAGTGATACGTTATGATGTGGAATGACAGTAATGTACACCACACTTCTGTGGACTTGATGAATAAAATATTAAAAAAAAAAGGTTGACAAAACTTTCTAGAGTTCATCCTCTAGTTCTTCCTGCTTCATCCTCCTAGTTCTTCCTGCTTCATCCTCCTAGTTATCACTGGGGAGGATTTTGCAGCTGTGCGGTTAATTAACAATATTCAGTTTATACAGCATTAGGGACCCCATTATAAGGTTTTAAAACTAATACAGAGTTCAGCAGAGCCGATCTATATACCTGTATCCTTACTGTAGGAAGCTTAAGTAGAATTAGAGCGTTGATCATGCACATTGAGAGCAAAGGTTGTGTTTTGCTGAGTGAGCACATTTTGCAACAGTAGGGATCTGAGAATTTAGCCTTGCAGCAGGGTGTAAGTAGTAGCCTATTGAACTGCCACAGCAGAGCACCTGTGGATCTGTGCTTTCATCTCTTGAGAGGATGCTGCTTCATGTTCTTGGCCAGGTGGCAACAGAGCATCTTGTTTACAAAGTTCAAGTGAGGAAACAAGGATTGTAGGTCATTTGCAATATGATGATTTTGTTTGTGTCTGGGGAGAGATGGACTTTGTCAAAGTTAGATTGTACAGGAGCTTGTAAAGAACCATTGATGATAATTATATATGAGGAAAATATTTACTGCAGATATTCACAACAGCTAATAAGAGCTATGATGATGATTTAAAGACATCTAATCTTCTTCTAGCTTTCACTGTGCTCCAGCTGCCTAAATAGTTGAAACTCCTTAAATAATCAGTTCTACTCTCTTATGTTGACAGATTTTGTGTGCTTTGTGGTGGCAAAACACAGGATAATTGGGAGTCATGTGATTTCTGGCACATGAAAGCAAATAAAGTGTAGTACTTTTTCTGCATCAGTGAAGCAAAAAATACTACTTTTTCCATACAAACAGGGACACCTGCTCGCTGTTAACTGCATCCCAATATAAATAAATAAAATTTGAAAATTAACCTGATGTGGAGGATTAACCTGTGTAAGGATGATGTGGACACAGTTCATGGTGTAATCCCTATTTAAAAAAGAAAGGAAAAGAAAGAAAGAAAGAGGGTTTTTAGTGTAAACTGCCGTCATTGCAGTGCTAGGAGGAAAGCATTGTTTTAGTCATATGGGCTCTTGAGTGTGGTTGAGTATTTGAGCACACGGCAGCTCAAGTTCAAATCCTTTTTTTAAGTCCAACTTGCTGCAGAATTGTCAAGGTCAAAATATACAGGAAAACTGATTCTAACCATGCAGATGGCAGAATTTGAATGAATTTCCAATCTCAGCTGAAAGATGGTTTTACCCAAGTTAATTATACATATATGCTTTGTTTGTATTCACAGATGTAGATGAATGTCAGTATGGCAATCTCTGTACAAATGGACGTTGTGAAAATATGGAGGGGTCTTTCAGATGTATTTGTGGCCAAGGTTTCAAACTCTCTGCATCAGAGGATCAGTGTGAAGGTAGGAAAGAATATGATTAAAATTCATAAGGTTACACTTACCTTTTATATATTTTTCATCCAATAGTATTCCTTCCAATGGAGAAACAACAAATGTACAATGCTAGGGCTAAATAACCAAAAATGTAAGAATATATATTTCCATTTTATGACTTTCATGGTCACATTGCAGATTTTGACATCTGTTATAAAGCAAATTAACGTGTAGTAATATTTACATTGCTAAATTTGAATTTCTGGAAAATTCTTGGCATTTCTGTCATTTTGGAGGTTTGGATACAGTGGCTTTTACTCCCTTAATTGCTTCTCTTTCTGTCTTTTTGTCTTCTGTGTGAGTGAGTGGAATCGAAAAACCCAGCCTGCACACTCTTGGACTCCAGCAGTGTCAGTAAACAGTGAACTGACACGTATCTTGGTGTCACTGCATTTCAAGTAGTGTGTTTAGTACAGAGTGAGTTTGATTTTCTAACAGTACCTGTACCTCAGAGAGTCATGTTCTACATTTCTTCCCATCAGAACTGCTGCAGTGGAACAAAACTAGGTCTGGAGTCAGAGCAGAGTAGTCTGAGAGAGAACCCAGAGTGTGTACAGGAGGTATGAATATAGGGGACTTCTTGAAACCTCTCCCCAAAGGTGAAAATTTGGGAGAATGTCTCTGAGCTGTGGAAGCATGCAAAAACCTGAACGTTTCTTGTCAGATACTTTTTCTTCTTTTCCCTTCCCCCGCCCTTCTCTAAGTGACTTTCAGACTTCTGAGTGCTAAAAATAATACAGTAAAACTAAATGATCATTCATGTAAATTTGTCGGGAAGTTTGAAACAAAACATCAGTGTAAGTTGAGTGTCTTGAGTGAGTTAAATGTGCTGTCCAGGACGCACAGCAGACTGGTCTTGGGGAAAATATGTAGACGAAGTTTGACTGCTTCCTCTGAGACTTTCATGGAAAAGGGTCCTTGCCAAGCTTAGCTGGCATGTGCAGACTGTTCTTCTTAAAGTGCACCCTTCTAAAGTCAGGACTTGTACATGTGCCCAGATGCTTCATGCAGCCACACAGATTTCGATGATCCTTAAATTTGAAATTTCTGTGGTCTCAGGGGGCCATTACTCAAGAGGTCAGACTCCACAGCCATAACACAGACCTGAAAAACCTTATTGAGTAACTTTCTCCTGTTTGAATTGGAGTCTGTTTTCAGAAAGACATTCAGCCGTGCCTAAATCCTACAAGTGACTAAGAACCTACCCTATCAATTACTGTTCATTAACAAGTATTTTGTAAATAAGGGTGGGAAAACAGGCTTCCTCGCTCAAACAACACATGTGCCATGTTCTGAATTCAAAGTGCCACTCCCCCTCCCCCCTGATACTTTGAGGTTTTCATAGGAAAATTTAAGTTGGGTGTTCAAGTCCATCAGTTAACCCAGGCTAACCCCAGCTTATGAGAAATGAAGCGCTGAGGGATTAGCAGTGGTTATGGAAGCAAAGAGACATTTCCCTATACTTAGGGGATTAGTACTGTTACAAGGCAAGTATTTAAAGAAGCCTTAAGGTACAACTTCATAGGGGAACAGCCTCTCTCAGTGTGCATCTGAAAACCACACCCTGTTAAGAGGTGGTGGTGATCCTGCTGGAAAGTATTTCGTGGGTTTTGCTGACTCACTGGAGTGGAGTGTTACCTTTGCCAGATGTAAGAGAAACAAAAGCAGCTCTCAAGCAGCATCTGTGTGAGTTTGTGTGCCTGTGTGTACCCATTTGTGCATTGAGAGATATGTTGACACTACAGGAGAGAATGCTGAACGCAGTCATCTCAAGGAAAACATCCATTCTTTTATTTCATATATTTTTATGCATTATATTATCTGTCTGCACTTGTTAGTAGATGAGACCAAGAGAAGCAGTACTGGATATTGACACTCTGCTTTGCTGTTTTATTCAGAAGCGGTTATTGCACCATTTGATTAGTAATTGTTATTTCAAGATTGTTAAATTTTCACTGTCTGTCTGCTACAGATATCGATGAATGCCAGCACCGATCACTCTGTACAAATGGACGCTGCAGGAACACAGAAGGATCTTTCAGATGTATTTGTAGCCAAGGCTACAAATTATCATCTACTGGAGATCAGTGTGAAGGTAAGCCTGTGGACTTAACCTACTGATTCTTTTTCTTCAATGAGATCTTGACTATTTCAGCTATAGGCATGAACTCTTTTGATAATGGCGCAGAAGGATGTGTTGCTCCTTTTTCTTTCTCAGTACTTTCCTGTCAACCACTCAACAGTCCCGACCTTAACAACCACATACTTAATGGATTCTTAGAAATAGTCCCTGTCATCTTTCCACATACAAGAAAGCAGCACACGTGTTTCCAACGGAAAGCCTGGAAGAGATGTTGAGATTGTTACCAAAAACAATTAAGCCCTGCTCAAATTCTGACACAGAGATTCTGTATTACAAAAACTTCTGCCAGCATATGCTGTTCACATGGGGGCTCGCTAAGTTAAAACTTCTTCTCCAGCTGGTTTTGGGAACCTGTAGCCAGCCACCACGATCCCACGTGTGCACTGGCAGGAGAAAATATGTAGTATAAGATGAACTCCACGGGAATCTGCTGGAGCTCACATCTTCCACTGTCCCAGAAGTCAGTCTGGGCCATAGCAAACTCGTAAAAACAAAAATAAGATGTATGGTAAATGTTGGAAGAAATGCTCTATTATAGAAAACAGAAATATTCTGTTATCTCTGAAGCAGAATGTTTTAATTGTCCAGTAATTGACAAACATTTTTTTCTGATTAATTATTTCAAAGCTACTTCGTCATTGCCTTTACCACCTGCTATGTTACGTCTGCTGCACTCATGATCACCTTGAGCATGCAAGATGGCTTACTAGCAAGCTGCAACCTTCAGAAAATACTGTACCTCAGTTGCTTCCTTATCTCATCTTAGTTGGGAAAACCTCTCAATGAAGATCTCACTGTACATTGTGGTATTAGCACATAAAAGCTTTCCAGTCTCTAGTGTGCTTTCTGTGGCTGCTGATACCATGGAAGACACAGCTCCTTACTGCTTTTCTACCTAATAGTGTTCTTCTGGTAGGTTACCCTCCACACAGCACTCTAGGAAGCAGTTCCCACCTTCTCATTCACGACCTATTCATAGCAATAGGTCGGAAATCCTTGTCTTCAAGTGATCCAGGCAGAAGAGCAGTTCTCCCTGAGCCAGACAAATGCTGTCTTCTCAAGACAAACTTGTGATATCAGGCCAGACTTCATCAGCAATGATGATAACTGGACTGTCCCCATTTCATGAGTGACAGCATGTGTTGAATTTCTCACTAACAAAGAATAAAGATACATTATAAAATCTCCTTAGCACACTGGTATTCTTTGGTCCTGACCTGTTTGAAGAATCTGGTCATACAAGAACTTAGTAAGATCTTCTCAGAGTTCCTGGTGAATACCAACATCCCTTTCATCAGCTTCAAGAAATGTGGACTGATGATGCAGGGCACTAGAAACTTGTGTCAAGCCCTCATCGGGCTTCAAGATTGTCCTAAGTTGCAACAGATGCAGAGAGATTGTGTCAAGCATCAAAGACAAATTTGGTAGAAGGGGTCACTGGTCCATCCTGCCTGCCAAAGACAGAATAGACCACATGGTGTCATTCCTGACAGGTGTTCATCTACCCTGCTCCAGATAGGCTTCAGCAGATGAGATTCCAGACATCTCTTCAAGTATCCTGTGCCAGTGCTTTTGCTGTCCTTGTGTTAGACTTCCTTTTTTCCCAAATGTGTGATGGTAATCTTCTGTTGCTGCGGTTTAGTTTATAAGATTTTACCTTGCCCACCTTAAACAAGAAAAGGTGCTTTCTTTCCTCTGCGTAGCAGAGGGGGAGATGGTGAGAGTGGGATGCAGATCGTTTCAGTCATTTTCGTTCCTTCAGCAAGAAGCCTTACAAGCCATCAGTTCTGCAGAGAGAGATTTTGAGTTAGCAAATGCTGTTAGCAGGGTGTGAGCGTATGAAATGGTGAGTTAAACTACTTTATAGTGAAGAGCAAATGAAATCTAGAAATTAATTTAAATTCATTGTGACTGAGGACCAAATGTTTCCAGAACTTCACTTCAGACAGGTTTAGTGCATTTCATGTAGCCACAGTAACTGCTGCTCTCTGTCACTATGCAATGACCTGTCAGGACAGGTCCGTGCTTTATCTTTGTCTCTTCCTTGACTCTGTTCAAGGACAAATTTCAAGAAAGAACAATTTCAGAAGAGAAACTTTATCGTACAAGGAAAAAGGGTAAAAGCGTTCCCTCACCTCAGGGTCTTTGTTGTATTTGCAAGAGTCTGTAACCAAATTTACAGCTTCTCAATCCAGTGACAGAGTGGTTAATTTCTGTGTAGAGACAGTTTGTTCACAAAGTTCTACACAAAAGCTATTAATTTCTTAAGTGGATAAACTTCTCTGTGCTTGGGTTATATCCCTTCAGTGTTTTCTGAAGTACAGATTATCACAGACTGCTTTTTGCCCCTTGGAAACTAAGTTTGAACACATTGTGCTTGTTCTGCTGTAAGAGCGCTTTATGCAACTGCTTTATATGCATTCACGTCTGCTGTTTTTCCTCTCCTTCTGATGCAAGTATTTTTGAAGCTTCCTTGAGATATTCGTTCAGTGCACATTTGGGGAGTTCAGCTGATTAGAGGTTTAAATCTCACATTTAAACTTTGTTTTCTTGCATCTTCACATCAGCGGAGGTCCCCAGCCTCACAGGCATGTTCCCATCTTCATGAAAATGGCTTTCCTCCTGAATGTTGGGTCAGCCAGATGTGTGCATGGGCAGAGCTTCCATAAAGGGAAAATTGCCTTGGGAAGACATCTAACATTTCTCCACATGATGGCCTGTGATTTTCAGATTAGCCTATTTCCCTGAATGCCCTCATTTGAATAGAATGGTTCTAATTCTGTCCAGTTTCTCAAAGAGCAAGGGGTGGACTTTTGTCATGTCAGAGGATACCCACAAATGTGTCAGGCTGTAAAGCTAGTGCGATTGACAAATCACTTGTAAGAAATGCACTTGTTTATTCAATAAAGATTTCTTCTACTTCAGCATTTTTCTTAAATAAAAGTAGCAGCTCAAGAAGCAGTTTGCTGGTCTGACCATTGTACACTTGTGCAAACTTTTAGGGATACTGCAGAGTTTGGCAGAATTACGCTGTGCTCATTTTCAGCTGTGCTTTTTGCAACTCTCTGGCTGAAGTTCTTGTCTGGAAGTCTTTGTATAGTATTCACTTGTGTAAGAATACAGGTAATTTGCAAATAATTGTTCTGTACATTGGTGTATACATGCAGTATACATGTTCTGTATGCATCCTAGCATGGAATTCCTCAGAAAATGAAAACTGACTGAGGTCTTCGTATCTTCATTTCTGTCTGGGAGCAATAATTTATGTGCCCATTCCTATTGTAAGTGCCTGTGTGCCCTGTTATCCAAGGCTGCAGAACTTTCCCCTTCTGCAGTACCTCTAGAGACTTGCATTACCTGCTTGGAAATCAGTAGTCAGGAAGTACACAACCATCCACAGGTGGGCTGTATGCTCAACCTTCCGCTTCAAGATAGAAAAAGAGGTTACTTCCTAGCAGTCAGGGGACATCAAGATGCATGACCACACGTGTGGTCTATTTTCTTTCTTTACTCTCTCCTTCAGCATCTTGTTCTTGAGATGAAGTGGCACTGAGACGTTCTGCTTTTTTTTGCTTTGACTATGAGGGATCACAAAGTATGAGCACACCTGTGGGTAAGAAGTACTGGCCTTGTCTCAGTTGACAGGAAGGGTGAATATACACCACCTGGACTTACATGTAGACTGCCCATCTCAAAGAACTGTTTACTGGAAAAGAGTGGTTTGAAGCGTAGGAAGCTCCAGTGTTCTCCCAGGAGCCTTCAGAGACTTTGCTCGCCAAAATGCTCAAGACAGGACTGTGTAAAGGGTGGTAAAAAGCGCTGAACACCTCAAGCATGAGTAACAGTCTCTGATTTTTCTGGAGATTCTTGTTCAGCAGCCATAGGGCCTGTGAAGAGTTGCATCAGAGAAAGGGAGGTTTGCATCCTATACAGAAAATAATGCATTTTGACTGAATTTGGCAGAAGGTGCCTTTGTGTTGTGAGACTTGGCATTAACTCAGCGCAAGGGAGTCGTTAATTTTTTTCTCATGCTCCTAGTCAAAATTAATTGCTCTTTTAAATAAACCTCAATTTATTTCTCAGTTGAAAATGATTATAAAACATGGTTATCAAAAGGTCATGTTGTCAGCATGAAGTGCAGCTTTATCTGCCATAACATTCATTTATGTAAGAAAGCCACCCCTATTTCGTATTTTTATCAAAGAGATTAAATCCCAAGGATAGTTGCACTCTGATACAGTGTGGGCTTTCCAGAGATGTGTAGAAATGAGGTCGTGTCCTTTTTTTTAATTATAATTGTTATTCATTCCTGCAACACAGGAAAAGGTTACAGTCCTAATCAGCTAAAATCCATGCTGAAGAAATCAGAATAATCAAAGGCAGTGGAAAGTCTTTGATAAATGTTTTTCAAAGGAAACTATCTGCATTATCAGAGCAATAGACTCGGTGAATTACGAGGTGGGGCACTGTGGAGGCAGGGGAAAGTTGCTTACAAGATGTATCTTTTACTTGACTCTCCTGTTCTCTGTTTTCTTTTTAAAACTAGAAGCACAGTCATGAAATACTTTGTGATCTTGAGCTGTAGTGAAACAAAACTGTATAATATCACTGGAATGCTGGCACTTGCTGTGTTAATCCTGTACGCACAGCAGCTGTGCTGTTTCCTCTGGGGAAGAAAAGACTTTGGGTGTAGACAATGCCAGCATCCTGTTCATGAAATATTTTATGACTTTGTGTATCTAGTTTGTGTCCTGAAGCTTGCCCTCCTATGCCATGGATGCCAAGACACTAGGGCAGAGTCTACAGGCCTGAGGCTGGGTGATGAGAGCATGGTGTACAGGCAGCCAGGAGCCGAACCCGGCGTGCCCTGACTCTGGAGCTGGATTTATGGCTTGGGTGCAGCCCTGAGCAGAAGCAGCTCTACAGCTCCGTGGCCGAGCCTCTGAGCCTGCGAAATGGCTGTGTTGCATCACATGAACTGCCTCTGAGAAAGCAACTGTTAGCACAGCAGCAGGCACAGCGTGGTGCCCATCCCACTTCCACAGGGGTTGTTTTGTGAGTTGTCTCCTCAGGCACATCTGGCCTGGTGTGGCACCAGCTGCGCTTGGGCTCGCCTGTGCTCTGGGCAACATCTGAGTCAGGTCACTTCTAGCCGAGGGATTTTTGTATAGGTGTCTAAACGTGTCCAAAGATGCACATTGCAACTACAAATCTGCATTAGTAGCCATTTTTTGTGTCTGTCTAAATGTACAGCTGCTTGGATTTTTTTTGTTAATGGTGCTATTGTAACACTGTGGTCAGTGTTAAAGTAGGAGAGAGGTTGGTATGAAGGTCTGTTAGGATAGCTTGCATTGGAGATGCAGGTGGCACATGCTTGCTAAGAATAAATGATACAAACTCAAATTTTAAAGCTCTCTAGAAATAAAAGAATTTTGATAAGTTGAAGAAAATGAAAAGGACATTTTGAAGTGTAGTAAACTTGATATGCCTCCAACCCGTTAATAAACAACATCATCCCTTCAAGTGGCTATTTTAGTATTAATGTATCGCTACTACAAGTTTCCTCAGGTTTTATATTGTCTAATAATTGAGTTGTGTTTTTATTTCAGATGTTGATGAATGTCTTCAAGACAGTGATGTTTGCCTTGGTGGAAACTGCATGAATACTGACGGGTCTTACAAGTGCACTTGTCCGGAGGGTTTCCAGCAGGTAGCAAATAGGGGATGTCAAGGTATGAAATAGTTATAAAAAATACCTGGATCATTATCATAAATGTACAAGTTTATGAACATAACATGTGATGGTCACAGTTCATGCTAAAGAAGAGAAATTCATTTTATGAATCACTCCTAGTACTTTCTTACTCTTCTCATTTTATATTACTGTCTGTAAATATAAGCTGAGACATCGTTTCGAGAGGCTGAAATCTCAGCTGTCATAACTTGAAGGAGATTCTATATTAGAACTAACAGAGATACACTGCTACTGGGAACATATATTTTGACAGGACCTTCTATGTTTGTGAATCTGTGATGTAACAGGGCACTATAGTTAGTGTAAAGTCACATTAGATAAAGATCCCCCACCTCTAACACCCTTGCAGTGCTTCGTGGAGGGTGGGCGGAAAGGAAGAGAATGAGTTACCTGAGGCTGAGTCAGCACTGCCAAACCCAGAAAAATGCTTTCCAGCTTTTAGGTCTGAAGGATCCCAACTCCGTGTTGGCACAGCATCCGGACATGCCTCACAACTCCTTTTTGCCATCCGTTTCTGTGAGACGAAAGCCATGGTATTAGAGCTGGAAAGCAATAGAGTTCATGCTTTAAATGCCTGGAGAACCAGGAAACTGGGCTCTGCTTTGGCTGCACTCTCATGCACTGTTTAGACTTGAGCTGGAAGATGATATTCCAGCTGATCTGTGTTGAAGATCTTGTGTAACCAGCAGTAAATTCCCTGTAGAAGTTCTGAGTATTATATGGGACTGCTTTCTAAGTCAGAACATGTTCCATTCAACATAGGGAAGTGCTTTATTAGACTTTCCTTTAGCAGATATGACAATTGATCACAAGCTATAAATCAATGCCAGCTTTGATGCCACTCTGTTCTCTTCACTACACTATGTAAAGCAGTAGCATATAGGTCTCATGTCTTAAATGGATAAATGTAAGGAAACTTACGAGCCAACTAAGGGACTTTCAGTATAGGCAGTATTTTTAACAGGAAAAACGTGAATGGAAAATGGAAATCATTTCAGGTAAGAGCACCACACTCGAGCAAGAAGACCAACACTGAAAAATAACAGTGTGCTGTAGAGGGGAGTGAAAGTGCTTGGCACAAGTAGCCGGATCAGTATCAAAACAAATGGGAGAAAGGAGGAGTTGATACAGTGAATACTGACAAGTTAGAATAGCAGAGAGCTGGACAAAGTGGGGAAAAAATACATAAAGGGAGATTTTTGACTAGCAGAATTTAAGTATGGTTGGGGTTTTTTTACTGTTGACTACTTGCTTTTAAGCTGTTGCAGGATGCAAAAGTAGATTATTTTTTTTTAATTTGTCATAGATGGAAATCTTCAGTATATTCCCTTTTCCTGTATTTTGTACTGGACATAACTAGACATACTTGTATCATAAATGATGACTTCTTTACCTTTCTATCAGTACCTTCAAAATATTTTAAGGAGCAGATAAACTGTTGCATTTTTAAATGACTGAAAGTTAGTTCTATCAGAGTTCTGTAATATAATTTTGGACAGAATTTTTCTGGAGGGATTAGGGGCATGGTAAGAGGTCCTGGTAATAGGCTGCTAGTGCAGAGTGATCTTGACCACGTGGTTATACTGGACACAAGCAACCAGTATGCGTTTCAATATATCCAGATCTATAGGGAAGAAGGACCCTCCGTAGGATAGTGGACTTCCCTCTGGGGTACAGTCACTGAGAAGGATTTAGGGGTCAGAGACAGGCAGCTTGAATATGAGCTTCCAGTGTGAGCCAGGACTGTTGCACTCCCCAGATGACTGAAAAAGCAGAATATCCATCCGGAGTAAGCAGGGCTTGTTACCTGGCTTTGGCACTGATAACAGCTGCTACGGGCACGGTGTTGTACACTGATGTTCTGGTGCCCACAATTTACAATGGATATTGATCGGCTGAGGAGAGCTTACAGATCATCCCCAAAAAGCTGATAGACTGGGGGAAAAACTGTGTTTGGTGAGAGGGAGGAGTGCCTTACTACCTTCAGAGGAAGCCATACTTGAAAGTAGAGAGCTATTGAATCAAACTGGCAAATTTATCATAGAATGTGGTGTCTGCAAGTTGAATCTGGCCTAGACTAGAAATTAGGAAGATGCATTTTGGTAAAGAGCAAAGTTGAAAAGAGTCCAAAACCATTAGGAAGTGTGCAGTTTGCTCTTGCAGATGAGTTATTCTTTTATATCCCTAAGATTGTTAATTTTGTTTCCCTGTCTTTTAATACACGTTCTACCTGGTGTAATCAGCTGGTCTGGTTTCCAGCATTTTTCTGACAGCTTAGTCTTGAGAAGGTTGTGTGTCCTGAGAAGGTACCATGCTGTCCTTGTCACTGGTGATCTCCCATCTCAGCTGACTTTCAGAGAGCTTCAGGAAGTATCTCCTTGGTCTCCATTTACCATGAATTCAGAGAAGACTTGATGCGTGTAGGTGTTGTGTGAAGCCCAGCACAATGGCTTTTCCCTGTGCACCTCATACAGATACTGCCCTTCCCTGAGCTGCCTCTGTCCTTTCCACATGTGCCATGGCTTTCAGGACACTGGCCTAGAAGGTTTACAGACATGATGGACTCAGTCTGTATCTAAAGAAAATTCTGTAATGGATGTCATGGGTCTTGAAATAATGGTGTTGAAATCATAATTTCTCTAGTCTGTTAAAATTACTGTCAACTTCAGTGCATTTTGTGTGGCTGTAACAACAGCCAGAATCTAAGTGATGAAAGACATGCGTAAGAATATGAAATTCTAGTATCTGTGATGATGGATGAATGAGCCCAGTGTAAGTTTTGTTTCTAAATCTGTGTTTGATCTCAGCCTGGTATTGAAAACTTCTCAAAAGGTTTCTGTAAAGCAAAACACAAAAGTAGAACTACAACATGAGTAATCATGTAAGCAGTACCTCCTGGGTGAATGAATGCAGTCCTTAAGTTCTGATGGCAGGTTTTGTTAGTAAGATGAGACATCGATCAGAAAGAAATGCTTGCTTTCAGATTCAAAAGTACGTTTGAAAGGCAGTGTTTGAAAAATACTAAGTTAAAAAAGAAAAGCAACGCTGACAGACTCTAACATAGCAACTTTTTGGGACCATTCCCATTCACCATCAGCAAAAAAGAACATTTGGCTTTAAATTATATAAAATCAACTTACTGGTAAGGATGCAATTCCAGATCTGCTGGCAGCACGTGGAGCCCAATGCACTAGTTGACCAGTGTACAGCAATCGAGCAGTGGTGAGATGGAGCTGGCCAAGAATTCCACTAACACAGAAGAAATGTTGGCCAGTGTGGAACTTCTACTGGTGTCTCACAAATCCACTCTTACCTGCTCATCCTCATCCCAAGGAGTGATATAATGGGAGCATGATGCAGTAGAACATACTGGTGCCTACACAGAATTTAAGAATGATTCTAGACTTGGTTACTCTGGAAAATGAGCCCGTTTAGATAGCCATCTACATAAAAGCTACTTCTAAGACTAATTGAACGTAGGATTAATATTAAGGGTATGGTGATTTGCAAAGCTGCTCATGTCTCTGTGTTTTCAGATATCAACGAATGCGAGAGATCTGACCTCTGTTCACCTCACGGGGAGTGTCTGAACACGGCTGGTTCCTACCAGTGCGTATGTGAGCGGGGCTTCTCTGTATCTGCAGATGGCAGAACATGTGAAGGTGAGAAAAGTCACACTAATGCATTCCCATTGATTTGCTGTTGTTAATTGGGTGAGAAAAGTAGTCGGTTTGGGTCTAATACCCCAAACCCACTATTAACCCTGCAATCTGCCCCCAAAGGGCCCTTCACTCTTTCTTGTAAATGCATAAGGTGCTGTGCTGCTGTTTGAATCATAAGGGGTAAAGCCAGGAAATGTATAAAATAGGCAACATAGTGGAGTTAATGTTTGTAAGAAGCTGTGGTTTATTCTTCTTGAGTTTTAATAATTTTGCTTTGTGACATTGGATTATATTTTTTTGAACAAAAGAAATTGGTGAAAAAGAAGGAATACTGGCCTAACTACAGCAAATGATGGCAAAGCAGGGAATGATACTCTTATTTTGAGATATATGAAACCAGTGGACATCTGTCATAATATGAACCTATTCATAGATGGGAAGTTATTTCTATCTTGTAGCAAGGGTGGAAGGAATAAATACATATACAATGCACGTACAGCGAGTTTGGAACATAGGCTTCTGATAAATTTCAAGTAGGGAGCCCTTCTACTAGAATTTTTTATTATTCTTTAAAGTATTTATAAGTGCATTAGCAGCAAGCCTGAGCTGCCTGATGTTCTCACTGCTGTGTGGGAGACAAAAGATTGTTGCTTGTCAAGGGTATTTTTTTAAAGATGCAAATGAAGTATCCTTACAACAGAAGTAACTTCAGTGAGAAACTGTGGTAAAATGTTATCTATGATGGAACTTCAGGCATTTTGAAAGGGCAGATACAGAGTAAGTAATAGGAGTTAGATTTTTTATAGTGCTAAAGCCAGCTTATTCTTCCTAAGTGTATGCAAGTGTGCTTATACAGATAGTTTTCATACGAGGTTTTAAAAGCTGCTCCAGTAATAACACTGGTAAGAAACATCAACCAGGAGCCTAGAATTAGGTGTAACCAGGGGTTTTATTTTGTTAAAGCATGGGAATATATCCTGTTGCTAATGGAACATGCACACTAGCAGGAGACCTTGTGATGCTGCTCTTCTGAGCTGAATTTAAAATAGGAGACTTGTGCTCAGTGATACCAAGAAGAAATGGGGCTTTGTGCAGTGAGTGATGCTGACAGAAAACAAAAGTTCCCCCAACTGGGTGAAGAATGGCTGCTCTTGTGGATGAGAAGAATATTCAAGACAAGGAGCCTTGTGGGGAAAGTAATAACTCAATAGGGGAAGAAGTTATCTGGTAGCAATTTGGCAGGATGCAGAGGGGAAGCACTGAGCAGACGATAGCTCACGATGTTAAAACCCACGGGTAGTGGGTCTCAAGCATCCAAGAAGCGAGCAAGCTGTTCTCTATCCTAATTATAGGCCAGTAAATCCATGTGTGATTGATTTTCACGGGCCAGCTCTTCTGATAGTTCGCTCAGAGACAGTGAAATGATTCTTCCTTCAGTGGAGGAGCTGTATCAAAACTTCTGTCTGACTATTGCATTCACACCCCGTGTGTTTACCCGAGGCAAACCAGCATTACAGCATTATTATTGGAGCTGCCATACAACCTGCCACGGAGTTAGTAGCAGTGTCTAACGAAATGAAGTGTGCTATTGGCAGGATTACCGTTGTGCCGGTGTAAGGGAGTAAGTGCTGTATATTTAGATATAGCATGACATCAAACACACTATTTGTGCTTTAATTATTACTGATAACTTAAAAAATCCTGCAGTATTTTTGGCGCCATTTCCTCCCTAAATATTGACTTTATTTTGTAATCATGGCACAAGTTGAAAGAAACACTCTCTTGCTGCCAAGACAAAAGCCTGGTCAAGCTTGCTAGAGAGAGCAAATCTGAATAACTGCACTGATTGATGGCAAGGCAGGATTTTGTGATTTCAAGTAACAGGGATAATTGCAAAGTGTATGTTCCTAGACTGTTTTGGCAGCATGTATACATTTCACCCAGTGGGTAGGAAGGATATGGTTAAATATCTTTGATTTCTCTGCAAGAAAAGTAGTAGCAGGTGTTTTGCCTCACTGTTGAATATAGCTTAAAAAAAGAAAGTGGTCAGAGAAGAATGCAGACTGCTCTTAGCAGAAACCAAACACTTTATTCCAAACCCAAGTTAGAAGAACACTTATTAACCTTGTGAAATAAAACTCTCAGAAATTAAAAAAGGCAGAACTCAATAGAAACAAAACTTGAAAAAAAGGTTGGTGGCATCTAATTGTATGGGGTGCATCAGAAACAATGAGCCCGCCTGTGTGGGTCTCTGACAGTTAACAAAGTAGCAGAGTTCCCAGGGAAGGGTTACCATCACCTATGATGAAGTAGCACAGAGCTAATTTCCACTAGAACAAAAAAGCCAAACTTTTACTAAATAGAAAAGGATGAAATCACAAGATCTTATTTCCAGGATTGTGACTAGTTTTGGAACTTTTTAATGAAGAATAAAACAACAAGTACAAAACCAGTTGAGCGTGTTTCACGAATAATTGGTGGTGTGTATGGAATACAGATCAGACTTTATATTCCACACTTGGAAAAGTATTTTAATAACTTGGCGAAGTGAGGGTACTTCTAGTCTTCTGAAGCAGCAGCGCTCCTTTTCTACAATTAGTTTCTCCAGTCAGTCATTTTAATAAAAACAATTCTTGAGTTGGAAAAAAATAATTTAAAGGGAGCAGTGATGGCATTAGTGTTAATATTTGTAGTGATGTCAGCTTCCTGTGAAAAGGCAAGATGAAACAAAAGCATCAGAAACAAAAGGAACGTGTGACATTCCAGGTACTGGGAAAGGATGTGGCTTCCAGCCACAGGAGCTACTGTTCTTTACACTGGGTGCCTCTGTGAATTTACTTCTAGTTAAGTGAGTGAGAATCGCTGTTTATGCCATCAGAGAAAGAACCCGAGGAAATTTTGCTGGATTCAGACGCCTCTCTGTACCTGGGGAGCAGATTTTCCATATCTCCAGACTGGTTTTGTACGAGTTGGACTTTTTTTTTTTAAAAAAAAAAAAAGTCAGAAACAACAACAACATAAAACATCTAGGAACCCCATGTGGTTCATTTCTGGTATGGAGTTTTTATGGCCATTGGCCAAAGTAAACTGAACAGCTGTGGAGACTGTGTCTTCTTCCAAGGTGTAGACAAACTTTTGTTGTAGCTGTGACATTCCCCTGCTGCCTGGCCCCCAGGCTCAGTAGTTTGGCTGCACCAGGCGCTCTGAACAGGAGGCTCTGAGAGCCCTCCCTGTCGAGCTCTGGGGTTCCTGTAAAGGCACCGTTTTACCCAGTTGGCTGCAAGTCAGTGCGCTGGCAAACACTCAGGTCAGAGGTTCTCTGGTGCTGAAGTCAATACCGTGCCCCAAGCGCCTCTTCCGTCTCTCTGTCCAATCCCATATGTCTCTTAGTGGCCCCCTCACTTCTTCCCTCTGCTCCAAGCCCTGAGCTTCACTGCCTGCCTCAGACAGGCACTCCAAAAAAATTTCTATATCCCACCAGAGCTTTCCAACCTCTGCTTCTTCTTTTCCCCTTGCTTACTGTCTTGTATCCTCTTCTTCTCCGCTGTCTGAGCTGTTTGGATGCTTGCATGGAGCATCTACTGATCATTCTGTGATCAAAGTGTAATTTACAAATCGGTACACAAAGATGCTACATTGTCCATCATTTTAAGATGACTGCATACCTAAGAAATCTGAACATCAGGGACACAAAGAGCAGAGCTGTGACCAGAGCACAGGTGTTATATCTGCCACCAGACATTCCAAGAGAGTAGATGTTTGCTGTAACGACACATGGCAACCAGAATTCTGCCCACGTAGGGAAGACAAGGCAGCTTTAGGAAAAAGGCACAGTAAATCTAGGACTCCCTTTGGAGCAGAGTATTATCTGTTACATGGACTAAATTTTATGCAGTAGACAACTTCACAGCTTTACAAACGCCAAACACAAATTCAAGTGTGCATCTCCGGAGTGTGCCCCTGTGAGCCACCTTCCTGTTTCACAGGGAGTGATCCCAGACCTCATCAACCTTCTCACATTTGCTGATATAAATGTTTCAGGCCATCAGCTACTTCTTGTGTGAACTCTGGCTAGAGAAGTAAGAACAAGAGGGGAAAATGAGGATATTTCTTATCCATATCATCGCAATGTTGGAATCACCATCCGGCATTGTTGCTTCTAGATGGACACGATCTTTATTCAAATATTAATTTTTCTGCTTTTCTCATGCTGTTATGGGCAGCCCTGGAAGTCTCAGAATCAGAGCTCTGTTCCTGTAGGCACGACACAGAACTGTCCTAGGAATCAGTTCATCTTCCAGGCGCTTTGCCATGTAAGCAGATTTCAGTGGGACTTAAATATCTCGCCCGGGGTTAGGTATGCCTTCATCTTGGTCAGGCTGGCAGAAAAGAGGAACACGGTGTTGGGCTGAACAGCAGCGTGCTTGAGCGCACATGTTCTGCCTTTCTTCAGATCCTGACGATGTTAGATCAAAGGAGTTTTGATTAAAGCAGGCAGCACTGAGTCATGGATTCTGAAACAGGTCATAATTACAGAGAACTGCTTTAGTCACTGTATAGACATAGGATATATGAGTTTCATATTTAGTTTTTCCCCTTGCTTTGTCTCCATGTAGCAAAAGAATCAGCGATTACAAGCCTCCTGCTTTAGAGGGTGATTAAAGAAACAAATGCCCTTTCCGGCTGTAAAACAGGAGTCCTTTGAGTGAGCTGTCTAGACAAGGAAAAATATTTGGTGCTTGGACCTTCTCTGTAATTTCCCATACACTGAAAGGTCCAGTCATGTTCAGACTGTGTTACTCTTTAAAAACAAAACTCTCTTCTGTGGCTGTATTATATACTAAATTAGGACACTTGCTACAGTCACAAGTTTTGTTTCTGCAGCTTTTCAGTCAATGACCTTAGCTTACCTTTAGAGAACCAGCTGCATGATCCATTCCCCTATCTGTGTCCTTTAACATTCAGCTATTAAGTAAGAGAAATACTGTCATGCAGGTAATTCTAAAATCCCCAAGTTGTAGTCTTTTCTGTCCAGGCTTTTAACAGAGTAACTGTGCTGTGGCTCAGGAACTTGTGCTATTAAACTACAGCTGGCCACTGAAGACACAAATGCTGCATTGCTGTCTGTTGTCTTAAATTCCTGGCTGGCAATCCACCATTGTTTAATCATTTGGAATCCCCTTTCTCAACTTAATAGGATTTTCTGAATAAGCTATAGAGTGTTCAGATTTTTTGACCAAATATATGAAACTGATGATCATACGACAATAAAAATTAGAGTGAGATATGTTTAAGCAGGTGTAGTGCACAGCGACAAGAAGGAGGGACCAAAAAAACACTTCCGTAAAGTATCTGTATCTTCTTTCTCCCAGTAACTCAATACACATCTTTTTATAATCCTGTTGTTGTGGTGACCGGAGAAGAAGGAGCATCAAAGATCATACTTGAACTTTCACCTTTGACAGTGTCTTTAATACAGATACTGCTTCCTCTTGTTGCTGAATTAATTATACTAGCAAGAGTTTGGTAGATTTCAGTAAGTTCAATATGCAGAAACCACCCAAATTTTCATATTCAATTCCTTGAGCATAAACATACCAGCTGCTGTACTCCTTGCCAGATACACAGAACTGTCTAAGATAAACTTCTTCAATATTTTTCCTTTGTTTAATGAATGAAGATATAAAGAGCAGCAAAGCCTTTATTGACAAAACCAACAAAACAAATTATTCTGCCATTTCCATCTGCAAGTACTTTTTCTTTTCAGTTATCAATTTTACTAATATCACCCAGATTTCTGTGTATGTAATACATACAGGTTTTGCATGAATTTTGTGGGTTAGCTGAAGGTTGCTAACCAGTGGATTAGTAGAAAAGGTAAGTTTTCCATAATTTAAGAATCCTCACATAATATTAGATGCCTTTCTGAAAAAGATGTTAGAATTCCACAATTTACTCATAAAATTTGCCAGAGAAATAGTTTTTTAACCTGTTTTAAGAGGTCAGGCTACATGATGTAGACAGTCTCTTCTGGCCTTAGAAGTCTATATGCAGTTCTAAACCTGTTTCAAGCCCAACCACAGCACAAATTAAAAGCTGCTTTTCAGGACTGCAAAAAAGCCTCTCCCTGAGGCAGGCAGAAGCATGCGTGGATGAGTCTGGGCACCTGAGGAGTGAGAAGGACGCGCAACAGGTCACCTGTTAGGGAATGTGCGGATGGTAACGATGTGCTGGTTAGATTTGGGGAGCTTGGGAAGCTGTGGCCACATGGTTCAAAGACCAAGAATTGCATTTCAGCTAAGTGTAAGACGCAATTTAAAAATCAAAGTGTTCGTGTTCTGTCATGAGCAGAACGAGGTGCATCTTTGTTTGACCTAGCTGTGAGCAGCTGGAGGAGCAGACAGGGTGGCATCCGAGCCCTACTCTCACCTTTCAGAAAGAGACCAAGTGGCTCACCTGTTGAAAGCAGCCTCTCTCTGTGGCAACACAGGATTGAGTCCCATCAGCCCATTACTTCAGTGGGTGTCCTAAAGACTTCATTAAAGGTAAAATGATGGTAGGTTCCATCACATGAAGGTCTACTCTAATATGCGGAATTAATGATAGTAGCTAGGATCCAGATGAATCAAAAGCTGATCAGTTTATTCATAATTTAAAATGTAATTTCCCCAAGGCACAGTGCAGAAGGTAATTCCGAGCAGACAGCAACCTTACTTCACAGTGCTAATGGTTTCCAGGAAAGAACTATAGTAATAATTTCTCTTCTTCAAACTGCAGAGGAATTTAGAAGGCAGAAGGTACTAGTCCTAGTATCCTGGCAGGTTCCCGGTTTCAGTTAAGTTTTTTCCTCCTGAAAAACACACCATGTCATCGTCAGTGACCACAGATGGTCAGGGCCTTGGGTTTAGGTCTGAGTGTAGATAAAAATAATACATTCCTAGCACTTGTAATACACTTACAAAAATAACATTCTGTCACAAGTGGCTCTGGTTCGTTACAGGCTGATGGGCAGCCGAGTCAAAGAAGACACTTACTCATGCAGTGACTCTTTTAAGGCCAGCAAACCACACGTGGGAACTAGAAATGAAAGGGTTCCCTTTCGTTTGTACATGAAGCATGTACAGAAAGGGTGCAGGCATTGTAGTTATTTTGCCCATCTGAGTAAGGTTATTCATGTGTAAACTTAACAGGATTAAAAAGCCAGAAGGCTCAGTCTACAGATAGCCCTTAGACATGCACCCACTCTGAAATTCTCTTCAGTGCGTAAAGCCAGCGTGAGATCTGTGCAGCAGTTCTGTTCAACGGATGCAGCCGTACCTTTCACCTCTCCTCTCGGGCACAGGGGCTCAGTTTCACACACGTTGTTGACTGATTGTTCTGCACTGGCAGAATCTGTAAGAAAGTCAGGGAGACGGTCATATTTAAGCTATGTCTTACTCTCTGGTCTGTAGCATCATGCCACAATTAGGAGTTTTGGTGAAACAGGTGGGAGCCAGTTGACAATAACTGTTGTCTGACATACGATATTTCCTGTGAAGTTAGCGCTGAAACAATTTCTTAAATTGTACGTGTGCTGACGGTACATTTTTGTATCTTGTCCTTTGTGTTTTCCTTCCCGATGTGTAGAGGGACACCGCTGAATCTGTTTGCAAAATTGGCCTGTCTGCTGTTTTCCTGCACTCCTCATGAATGTCTGCCTTTGACTGTCAGGCGGCCTGTCTGATGTTGAAATTCTTCCTTGCAGATGTTGATGAATGTGAGAACGGCACAGTGTGTGGCAGTCACGGCTTCTGTGAAAATATGGACGGCTCCTACCGCTGCCTCTGCTACCAAGGGTATCAGGACTCCCAGGACGGGCGAGGGTGCACGGGTGAGTTCTGGGATGCAGGCAGCCGTTCCTGCAGGGGTCTAGTGAGCAAAAACCAGCGTATAAGCTAAATGCATTTCTCCACAAAAGCATTTTTGTTTTCAGTCATTTTTTGTTAAAGTTATGCCACTTACTAGCAAAATAAGGTTGAGTTGGGCTTCACTCATGGAACTTTGTGCCAGATGGAAGCTTAACTGTATAGCCGTTTAATGAGAACCTGTTATTGGGATGGAATGGAAACCAACAGCAAATATGAGCCACTCGTTTTATCTCTTTAAAAAAAAGCCAAGAAACCCCACCGGTTCTGCACATCAGGACCACTCACAAATATAAATCATAATAGATCGAATTTAATATGTTAGCCTGTTTAAATGCCACATCTGTTTAGTCTCTCAGCTAAATATCCAGAACTCTGTACTACCCCCTGCAGGAAATAACGTCTGGCATGTGGCACCGCCAGTCTGAGTTAGATGGCACACCTCCCCAGGCACATCCTGCTTGAGCAGATTGTAACATTGGCTTTGAGCTCCAGGAAAGACACCTCTCACCATGAAGAGATGTGAAATTTTTGTAAATGTGTAGATACTGCACATTTCTCCTGTGTGAGTAATAGGCTTCCAGGTCTGTTGTTAATAGTGATGGTTGGACCCAAGAACCATCTGAGGCAGCACGAGTTTCTAATATAAAATTAATACCAGATCAAGGAAAGGTATTCATTAAGCAATTTCTTCAAGCCAGACGCAGGATGAAACACATTTACCAGGAATAGAGACCTAAATGAAATACCAAACAGAGAGGAGGAGGAGTTAGAAGTTTTATAGAAGTGTTTGTGTGTGTTTTCTAATATATTAAATAGTTTTATTACAAAATTCCGTATGGCATTTGGCACTCAGTTTGCAGCACACCAGTTACCAGTGTGTATTTTTGCACACAGTGACTTCTCATGGACAAAAACAAATGAACCAAAGAAAGGAAGAGGGAGAAAAAAAAAAGAACTTGTATGAAACTAAATTTGAGTTACCAGTGAAGTGACTCTCCACCATAAAATAATGGCCTTTTTTTTTCTCTTGTGTACACTATATAATATAAAATACTCTTATAAATTTTGATGCTAGTTATCTACCAAAACAATTCTAACTAAAAAGTAAGTTCTAGTTCCTCACCAGGCAATGTACCCCATAGAAGACTTATTCCTTATGATAGGAATCCGGCAAAAAGATGAAGAAAAATCTAAGTACGTTTTATGTGCTGAGCAAACCCTAAGTTAAAATGCACTTTAATATAAAAATACACAAAAAAATCAATGTTCAGTCACATGACTAGATTTTCATTCTTGCTGGATAAGAAGTAAAAAGGATAAAATGTTGTTTCATGAGTTATACTTCAGATTCAGTCATTAGGAGACAAAGTAGACTTTCAAATGTAAACTTCAGCAACTGAAAAGAGAGTAGAGTTAAAGGATTCTGACAATATTTGGTAAGCCTTGTTTGAACAGCAGAAAACGCTCTCACCAAACCAAAACGCGTTTCAGGGTACACGGGTTAGCAGGTGGATGGAATCAAGTTTAAAACTGTGTGTGGTTTTTGAGGGAGAGAGAATCTGCACTGTACAGCGGGGCTGCCTGGGACCTGGGCATAACCCTCGTGGGTTCCAGAGCAGCCTGAGAGGCAGTGCCTAACAAAGGCAGGTGGTGCCAGTGGGGCTGGAGAATTCACTATTCAGTGGATGTTCATAAGGAAAATGGGATTTTGAGGAGAAAAGGGAATTCTCTTTTCATAGTGCAATCTGAATCATACCGACCTATTCATTTTGCTCCTTGAATTCAGTGGAAGTTTGAGAACAAAAAGAACAAGTTTGATGACAGTAGGTGTTTAAGAAAATAAATGAAATCAATCTGAAATTTACAACCCAAGAAGAGTGTACAAAGAAAAGCAAACATTTAAAAATGAGAAAGAACCCCCCCCTCCAACCCTGAAAAAAATTAAAAGTTGGTATTCTGGTCTACAAGCAGCACCTAATCAGCACCAATAGCCTATAAACTGTGCTGTGGCTTTGAGGCCTTTGTTTCAAAGGACTATTTGTTTATGAATCCACTTAGGTATTAGTGAATTTTTAATCCTTCCCCAGAGATCACATCTGTATCTGGCAGACAATATCGGCACAGATACAGGAGATAAAAGAACAAACTGTCAGTAATGGGTCTGAAATGATTTATATTTTGCCTTTTTTCCTTAGATGTGAATGAATGTGAAATGCTGAGTGGAGTCTGTGGTGAAGCCCTCTGTGAAAACGTTGACGGTTCTTTCCTGTGCTTGTGCTCTGATGAAAACCAGGAGTATGATCCCATGACCGGGCAGTGTCGCTTCCGTACCTCACCAGGTAAAGCATCAGTGGATTTTTGCATGCTCGGCCTGATTTCCACTGCACGTGTAACTAATGGAAAGGTAAAGATGGTTTAAATGCTGGTGTTGCTTTAACTGTAACAAAAAGATTTAAAACCTTGTCTTCTTGAAGTGTGTGCATGGGAAGAGGCATTTCTAGGATGGAATACGTTATCAGTCAATCATTGCCAGGGAAAATACAGCAGAAACACCTTCTAAATTTCATACGTGAACAGCCTTGGCAGTAATAATGAGCAGTTACAGCAGTTAAGAGCAAACAGTCTCATTTGCAGTACTGTAACAATGAAATGTGATAGGGAATCAAGGCTGTCATCCTAGTGATTTCATTTTCTGTTCAAATTTTTACAGCCATCCATTAGAATGCTTGGACAAATTTTAAAGGAGCATATGATTAAAAACAAAATTTGTATATAGTGGTATCCCCTTAGCATTATCTAGTACTAATGTAAGTCCTCAAAATGGTAGCTGGGAAAGCAAAAAAACTGAAACACTGAATTGCTGTTAGTCTCTTTGAGAGTCTTTTTGAGTGCCCTTGCCTGTTCTACTACATCTTTTGCCCTGTTTTTCCTAGTAGCCCATTGTATTGCATTTCTGAGCTTTTGTTACCAGGTGTTTTGGGTACTCCTTGAAAGTAGTTTAGAACTTTTAAAAGTTGCCTCCAGATTTCTGCGTTGATCCAGTTTGGAGAAAGGAAAAAGCTCACAGAAAGGAGCTACACAGTACAAGAAATGAAGGGATTTACTTGCACAGCTTTTTTTCCCCTCTATGATGCAAACTTTGGTATTTTTCTTACCCGTTCTCACAGTGCAGACTGATCTAGCTTGCGGAAAGCTTTAGAATAACTGGCTTTATTGCCAGGATGCAGACTCTACAGTTTACAAGGCTTTGGCTATTTTCTTCTATCACTCATGGTCTTTCAGACTTGTAAACAAGGTTGAAATATCTGTGACCTACTTGCAACATAGCACTCAGCAGCACTCAAGAAGTTGCCTGTGAAGTATCATTAACAGCTGACTGACAAACTGAAACCTCTGCAGAATCTTGTGAGAAAGACTCAGGAGTACAGGAGCTTGTTTTATAAAGGAGGAAAAAAAAATAAGATGGCTGAGGCAGCAGAGCAATGCCCAGCAGTACTGCCTGCATTCCTCACTGCAGGGGAAAATCGCAGAATGGTGGGGACTGGAAGGGACCTTCGGAGATCATCTAGTCCAACCCGCTGCCCAAGGCAGGCTCAACTACAGCAGGCTGGACGGGAACGTATCCAGGCGGGTTTTGAGTGTCTCCAGAGAAGGAGACTCCACACCCTCTCTGGGCAGCCTGTGCCAGTGCTCTGCCACCCTCACTGTAAAGAAGTTCAGACGGAACTTCCCATGTTCCAGCTTGTGTCCGTTGCCCCTTGTCCTGTCACCGGGCACCGCTAACGTTTTCTAAACCTTTCTAGAGGGTTTTCTAAACATTAAGACTTTAAAGGAAACTCTTCATATTTGTATTGTTTTTTTAATGGCAATATGGCAAGTCCCTCAGCCTTTCAAAAAGGCTGAGGGACTTGCCATATTGCCATTAAAAAAACAATACAAATATGAAGAGTTTCCTTTAAAGTCTTAATGTTTAGAAAACCCTCTAGAAAGGTTTAGAAAACGTTAGCGGTGCCCAGTGACAGGACAAGGGGCAACGGACACAAGCTGGAACATGGGAAGTTCCGTCTGAACTTCTTTACAGTGAGGGTGGCAGAGCACTGGCACAGGCTGCCCAGAGAGGGGGTGGAGTCTCCGTCTCTGGAGATGTTCAAAACCTGCCTGGCCATGTTCTTGTGCAGCCTGCTCTAGGTGGACCTGCTTTGGCAGGGGGGTTGGACTAGATGATCTCCAGAGGTCCCCCTTCCAACCACAGAGCATTCTGTGATTCCATGTTTTTCTAAGGCAAATAATCTGAATTTCGGTCATCTTGCACTAATCCCTGGATTGAAGATATACACATACATGCATATACACTGCACACATACATACATGAGGTGCTGTAGCTTGCCACATGCGGAGCCGGTTGAGAAATGTAAACAAACACCCATTAATGACAAGCACCAATCTATTTTTACTGACTTTTTGAAAATCAGGTTCTGAAAGTGTGTTACTCAAGCTGTTCGCTCACACTCAACAGGATCTTTGCTGAGGTTTTAGAAGTTACGGACTTGTGATGATTTTTCAGTTGAGCAACCACCTTACTGATTCCACCTGTGACTCAGAGGCAGCGATACAGGGCTGCACTACTTGCATTCTCAACAACTCCTTATTTGGGTTTGGTTTTTTTCAGATCTCAGATGTTACCAGGCCATTTAGGCAAATATTTAACTGTATGCTGAAGCCTAAACACATGCTGGTGTCATGATTATCCGCTGAATCCTGTGACACTAAAGCACATTTTTGTGTCAAAGACATGTTGAAGCACATTGTTGGATCAAGCTTGCACTAAGATATATAAATCTATTTCTGACAAATACTTCAGAGTTCAGGCTAACAGCAACGGGGCAGAATCTCTGACAGACCGTTAACAGAACAGTCCTATCAATGAACTGATAAAATCACGTTGCTCTACTGGAATGCCTTAGGTAGAGAGATATTTTACATTTTGTAACAATAAAAAACCTGAAACAATTATATGGGGAAAAAAAGTATTTATTTTCTATCATATTTTGTCAAGATACCTAGTGAAACCACTTTCAGACACAACCTGTTTACTAAATAGTTAATAATGTATGAGAGAGAAATTACAAGCTTGTAGACACAGACTGCTCCTGGTTTAAAAAAAAAAAAAAAAAGAGAGAGAGAGAGAAAAAAAAGATTTGTGTCTCATTTGCTTTCCAAACATTCATGAGGCCTGCTTGACTAGCCCTCACTCACAGCTGTGTAAACAACAGACTTTTAAGCTGCTGAACAGATAGTGGGAGGAGAGACCAACACATCAGCTGTAAAATGGGAATAAGCAATGACATGATGAGATTGTCTCCCCTTCCTCCCAGGGCAGCTTCTGGTGTTCTTTCTCTGGTAAACAGCGTGAAAACTGCCAGGCTTTTTCTCCTGTTGAAGATTTGGCCTTGATTCGGTTAGACAGGTGGCAAACGGCCAAGGAAAATGTATAATTTGGTGGCTGAAGTGCTGCTCTCTCACCTTGGAATAACAGATGTAGTTCAGTTGCGTTTCTGTGACACATGATAGTCTTCACATAGCTCCTATTGGGCAGCAGCTGATACCGCAAAACCACCGCACTTTATGAAATTCAGCACATTATGGAAAATTGTAATTATCTGATGAGGGGAAACCACAGGCTAAACTAACAAAGACGAAATAAGCACTGGGCTGGGTGTTTCCTTTCTATTGGCCAAACAGCAAAGGAACGTTTGCCTTGTAGGTGGCAACATTGTACTAAATTTGAATGGAGGTGTCTGCCAGCCCCTCAGCCTCCCAAAACAGAAATAGTCACTTTTCTGGGGAAAACAGAAATAAATCCAATTGTCTGTTTGGAATGAGAAGCCAAAAGAACTATTACACACGTTCATACTGTTAAAGTGCAATAAGAGGCAATGCGTACTGGCGTTTTTAAACCTGCTTTTCTCAAAACAGATCTAGTATTTGCATGCTCAGTAAAGTTGCTTTGCCCTTCCTGCTTGGGGGCATGTGTGTGGGCAGGGGTAACAAGGGCTGGAGTTCATTTCATTGCTTCAGCATTTGTTGGACAATCACTATCTTCAAGCTCCAGCCATTATAGTTTAAGTGGATGGGACTAGAGGAAAATCTGTCCCATAATGCGTAAAGAGGCAGAGCTTGACCTCCCAGAGACAACCAGAAGGAGAAGCAGACAGATGAGGTGGTCAGGTGATGAACTTGGCTCTCATGGGTCCACCACAGCTGTAAGTGGGCCAGCTTCAAGCATTTTCTTGAAAAGAATTTCAAGGCAAACAAAGGTAGTTTATACCCCACAACTCTCGGGGGCGTGTTGCAATGCGCTGTCACTCGGGTACCAAGTAAGGTTTTGATTCCCACCTGGATACACTCGTTACTTAAGAAATGTTTCATGCTTGGCATATTGTGCAAGGGTCTGAGTAGAAATTAATGTAATCTCAAACAACAGAAAATCAGCCAACATGCAATAATTTTCAGTAAGTTTTTGTAAACTAAACATTTGTAGCGTGTTAAGCATAAAGAATTTCCCAAGAAGAAAAGGAAATAAAAGAGTTGCCTCATAATTTAATGATCTTAAATTCCTGAACAAAGTTTTGATTTTTATTAATAAATAGGAGCATTTTTAATTTTAGAAGTTGGTTACCTTATGGATGGCCTGTGAAAAGTTTTTCATACTGATCAAGTGTGAATAACAATTTTATGTGATAGCTCCCACTTCTGAGCTCTTGATGAGAATTTTTGGAGAAGTGCAAGGTTAGATGGACAGACTTCTGCATACACAGAAGCTTTAACTAGGTGTTTCTTTTCAAACTCACTTCTTGGTGTACTGTAGGAGTGCACTGCTTTAGAAAGGTCTTTGACTATTAATAGGGCTTTTTATTGGATCTGTGGGAGAGACTGTTTTGCCTCCAGTCCTTATAAATATTGTGAGAGGACTCACTCAGCTGCTAAGGGCAGAAAATCCAACTTCTTGGCTGGGTGCCTATTTCAAAGTAAAACCTATTTTAAATTAAGGCTCACAGTCAGTTAACTTGACATCAGCATTATAGTCCTCTGCTCACTAAGGAGTCAGTCATTTACTTTTGCAAAAATCATAAGGGGCCTTGTTCTCAAGTGTGGAACATACTTTTCCCAGTGAAAATAAGAGGCTGGAAATGTTCATTCTTTTGAAAATCAGGCTTTTTACATTTATTCCTTAGCTTCTTTATCAGTAAAAGGAAGTTGTGATGTTCGCTCACCTCTGTGAAGAGCTTCCAGATCCGTGGCTGAAAAGCAAAACGTCCATAGCTGGGCGTGGGAGTGAGATAGCTAAGCACAGCAATGTTGCTTAAAAATGAGAGAAGTGCAAATGTGAAGAATCCCTTTGTGGCCAAGTTGGAGAACAGGTCTGAAGAAGTCAAAGGAAAGTTATAAACTTCCATCATTCTTCCTGCAAACAAAAGGAGTTAACCCAGAATTTGTACTTAACCATTGTCTTTCCTGCCTGACAGTGCTGCTCTTCACTGTGGTGAACTGAGGCGCTGTGGCTCTTCTGATTCTCCTTTACAACTGATTCATTTCACATGTTGTATTAGATGATTTATGTTTTCTCTTTCAGAATTACCAATAGAGGCTGATCAACATGAGGATGGAAAGAAGGAGTGCTACTACAATCTGAACGATGCTAATTTCTGTGACAATGTGCTTACGTCCAATGTAACCAAACAAGAATGCTGCTGCACCTTGGGCGCTGGCTGGGGTGATAACTGTGAAATATTCCCGTGCCCTGTCTTTGGAACTGGTAAGAGGAGGCCTTCTGTCCCTTTGCAAACTTGTGAAGCACTGAGCTTGTGTTAACAGTAGTGTGCTTTACATCCCATATTCTGTAGTATTAAGTCATGACATATCCATGGGAGAGTTCCATGGAGGAAAAGTTAATAGGGATAATTCATACCTGGTGCAAATCCATTGGCTCCATTGCAGTTACTTTAGGGATAAAACCAGCCTGTTACTGAACAGCATTATCTCCAACTGATTTTAAATGAAGACGGATTCTCACAGAAGCTTTTTCCAGATGTTATGGTAAGATGTTAGATTTTTCCCACAAGCTGGAAAACAAAGGTAAGCATTACAGTGGTTTTGAGTCTGCAGCTATTCTTTGTAATGTTTCTACAGCGCTGTGAGTTACTGATACATATTATGACATTAGTTTTACATTTTGCTACTTACTGAGCAATTCAGTTAATCATGTTGTCTGCAGACCATTGTTTAATCTCTAAATATTAAATTAGAAAAACATAGCCATATGATATTTGTCACAAATATTGAGAACAGTACTTGAAACATAAACAGTGGTGGCTGAAATTCAGAATCCAGCTGGAAAAAATCATGTAAGAGAGAACATGTGTAAACTTTTTGAGATTAAACACTAAAGATTACTTTTCATACAAATGTATCATCATGTTTAATTCCTGTTTTAACTATACTTTACCATCAGTGAAACTGAAGTGAAATGCATTACAAAAAGAGCCTCTCTGCATGGGTAGGTTTATTTGACTCTGTATAGTCTCCAAGACACTTTAAATAATTTCCCTCTGTAATCCACACCATGTTCTCCTGTTGCAGTCAATTAGTGTTTTTCCTGTATAAGGACTGAAGAATGTGGACAGGGGTTTGTATCTCAGCTGGGGTATGTCTAGATTGCAGCTTGCAGTATAGCTCAGAAAGGCCCATGCTAGCTTTAATTAAGATAATTTGGCTACTGGTATTGTTATAACTGCAGTGCACCGTGAAACCCAGTAAGGACTACATTTTCCTGCCAAGGAGCAAGAGAAATTAGTTTGCAGGCAGCTCTGTGATGCTGTGGGCACCCAAGATAGTTGGTGTTTTTTTAAAGTTAGCTCTGCAAACCGAGAGCAGGGGAAAGTCGGGCTGTAGTGTCAGCATCCCCCATTCAGCTAGAGCTGTGCATGGGTGCCTGACAGATGTGAATGAGGCAAAACAGCGCCTCAGATTTCGCAAAATACCCTGAAACACATCTGTAACACATACGTATGTGAGTAACTTTCTCTTAACGACATAATTTTTTGTTTTCTCTCTCTCCTAGCTGAATTTACTGAATTGTGTCCTGAAGGAAAAGGTTTCATTCCCTCTGGAGAGTCACCTTACGGGCTTCTTGCTCAGAATTACAAAGGTCAGTACTGACTTGTATTAACTTTAATTATTTCAGAAATTCTGGTAGTTGATTGACTAGAAATGTGAGCCAGCAACGTAAACATATTAATTCAAATTTTATTAGGTGTCAAAACCAGTTTGTGATATGAAACATTACTGAAAATAATCATTTGACAGATTGTTAAGAAAGTAATTTATACAGTTTCTGTAATATTCTGGTTTAATTTATAGTGAGTGCTATATATTGTGAGAGTAGGTGCTGAGACCACAAACCTCAAATCCTCATTTACATATGAAATACAAAGCCACCCTAAATTGTGAATAAATGTATGGGCAGTTGGGAGAGAGAAGAAGGGTTCTGTTAAACATTAGACCTACAGGTGAGAAGGAATATAAAAGCCGAAGAGAAGTTCAGCAATGATATTTTCATTGCAGAACTTCATGAAGGTAATTATTGAACAAAAGATTGTAGAGAAATATGAGTCACAGAAGGAGTTTGTGGGTGGGAGGGAGCTGGCATCACTGAGAAGGAAAAGTGAGATCAGCGAAATTCCTTTTCAAGTTTGAGAAGAAGTCATCAATTTTAATAATTTGTGAGATTAATTTTCCTTGGCATAAATACAGTGCGTTTGTGTTACTTAAAATGAAGTCAGCGTATTATCTTTGGGCTACGTAGCAGCTACAGGATCTTTAGAAACGCATGCATTTTATCTCATTTTTTTTTCTTACTGGAATTCTTGTTATACAAATCAAGAACCAAACGTAGAAAGTACCATGTGTGTTCCTATCACGTAAAAGTACAGTAAAATTTTCTATTTTTTAAAGATCTTAATAGAGACATAGTATCACATGGTTGACAGATAAGCATTTGTGAGTTTCTTCTAGCTAAATTACTAGTCTATCAGACCTAATTCTGAGAGATGACAAAAATTGGTGGGATTTTATATTTGGGTTTTTTTCATAATGATTGTTATGTGTACTCTTTCAAACTATCCTTCCCCACTGAGTAGAATATTGTTAGGTCGGCTTTTCTGTCAAGTTAGTGAATAGACCATTGTTGACTTCAGTTCTCTGTCCTGTCCTCAGCAGGTGTTTCTTTGCACCTGGAAAGTACACGGGACATGGAAAAGATACTAAAGGTTTTAAGGCATTACTTCCCAGATTCATTCAAGTTAATGCGGGCATGAATGGGTGACTCATGTAATACCTCTGCTCTCTGGAGGTGTTGCTTTCTCCACCAGCTTGGAGTAAAGAACCAAGTGCCATGAGATGAATCCAGACCTGGGACTGATGGTAGCAGGGACCAGTGTTGGACAGACTGACAATTTATATCAAGACACGTCAGAACACTGGCACAGAGCTCATATTAAGGGACCCAATACTCTCTGGAAGTATTTTTGTTCAGTGATTAAGTATGCTGTTTATCTTTGCAGATCTAAGATTTCTGTAAATCTTTGCAATGTGTATTTGGGACATGCTGTGTGTACAGTACGCCCAAACGTGTCTCAGAAAATGCGCAGCTTTGTTGTGCTACCTCAGGGTTGATAATATCTCTAGCTGCGTAAATATCCAAGTGTGGAAATAATTCATCTGGAAATATCTTCCACAAATCCTTGCCATAATAACACTTTTTCTGTTTTCAGTAAGTTTATTTTGTAATAACCTTAGGAATAGCACAAACACTAAATGGATAAGTACTTTTAGTAACGCGATATTTCTCTGTTACACTAGCTCATATGTCCCTGCTGCTTTTGTCCACAAGGTTCTGCTTGTAGAAGCAGCTCCTATTTTCTTTATTGCACTTATCTGTCAGAAGCAAATATACTCAGCTTGCCTTCCTTGACTCTACTCTCAGGCTTTCCCATTTTTCCCCAGTCACAAGTCCACGTTCCACAGGAAAAAAAACAGACATGGACATGACATTTCTTACGAATATTTGCATTTTTCTTGCTTCTAAACAGTCAAATTTAAAAATTTTGAAGCCATTTAGCGGCTGGGAGAGTGGCTGTAAAACCAGGTAGCACTTCCAGTTCTTCTAGAAAAAGTAAGCATATGAATAATTCACTTTCAAAACTCCTGTGCAGCTGGAAATGACAGCTTTAGGCTAAGAATCTGTGCTGCTCCAGAATAAATGAGGAGTAAATCAATAGAAGACAGTGGTATTGAGAGGAGAATCACCTACTTCACATGGTGCTTTTTATTGCCATTTTCAGTGCCAGCCTATCATTAACAGACTATTCTATGTAGGTCTAGCAAATTAAAAGTAAGTTGGAAAAAACGAAGTGAATGGAATTCCAACAGTAACAAAAATGAAAACACAGGACTGGGAAAAAATGTGTACAACTATGAAAAGCTGTATATGAGCTGGCATATATTTTCCATGAAACCTCCCTGAAAACATTTAGCCTCGTTTGAAAGTGTGGTAAATTCTCTTTGTCTTCTGTCACTAGGTCTGTAGTAGTTGCAGCCTTATATTTAGCAACAGATTGGTTGTTCCTACCTGGTGGGAAATCTCCACAGTTGTGCACACAGCTTTGAAAAACGAAGCCACAAGCGGTGCAGATACGAAGATTCCCTGCCACACACAGCAGAGTCACCAAACTCTGTGGAATGAGGAGAGCAGTCACAAAGTCTGCCCATAAACATAACTGCTTAGTTAGTTTTGCAGTTAGATGTTGTGATTAAATTAGATCCATGGTGGTAATCTCTTGGGTAAAGTAAATTATGATGGAAAATACAGGCCAAATCACTCATTTGTTTTTCTTGGAGCTACAAGCAATGTAGTACCAAAGGAAAGAGGGAGCTGCAGGTTGTTCCAGTCTCTGTGTGCCACAGGACTTACTCTGATGAGGGAAAGTCACGGTCCACCAGTTTTCTCTTCCCCATTTTGGCTGTGAGCTCACTGTAGCCTCTTCCATGCCTGTTTTTTTGTGTGGGGTTTTTTTCCTGTGGATATCTATGCTCACAGGGTCCTCTGTTTAAAGAGAAGTGTGATTGAATAGAGAAGTGTATAGGCTTTATTCTGTCTTGCTCCTCTGCGTGGCCTCATAATGATTATGGTAACTCAGCCTTTAATGTTTTCCCCCCAGATGCTGATGAATGCCAGCTCTTTGGACAAGAAATCTGTAAAAATGGTTTCTGTTTGAATACACAGCCAGGATACGAGTGCTACTGCAAACAAGGCACATACTATGACCCTGTTAAGCTCCAGTGCTTTGGTAAGTTTATTTAAAGTGGTCTTGTCACTATAATGATATGCAGATGGGCAAAACAAGCAGAGTCGTACAGCAGGATTCCCATCAGAACTGCGGTATTCCCAGCAAGGGGAGGAACACTGGGTCTTCGAACTCCTGTAGCAGCTTTTTAAGAGACATTGGGTCATTTCCCTTCCTTTCTGCTTGGCTGGGCAGCAATTCTGGCTGACACGGTGATGGCATGTAGAGCAGGATTTGCTTTATTTGCTTCCTTTTTCAGCTGATTGCTCCCAGGAGCTTGCATGTCCAAAACAGCCCCTTGTGCTCCTTTGAGTGCACAGCCTAGAGCTTCTGCCAGCCTTTATGCCGGCAGCACAAAGTGGTGGGAGGTGGCTCCCCAATATGCAGGCTGCTGCTTTGCTCTGCCAAGGTACCATTTAGCCTTCTGTCCTTGGTACACGGGGTGAGCAGTGAAAGCCTGGATGCTGAAGCTCACCTTCCATTTGGGAAGTATGCTGGTTTGACTATAGCAGATTACCGCAGATCTTTTTGGTTTTTTTTCCAAGGACAGGTATTTTCCACAAGGAGTTAATATGCAATGTGAAATTATAGTTCAGGTCATTGATAACCAAATTTTAGTCTCCACAACCCTGTACTCCTTTTGTTCTGGTACTCAACTGAAAATTACTCATAACTGTCACTGGCTTTTGCTTTGTAAGCAGAAAACCATGTATAATGTGCAGAATAGCGTAATGATAGGAAGTAATTTTTTGCAACCACAATAAGAGAACCTTTCACCTAGGATTCTATGGTTGTTCCTTAAAAAGGGTGGGGGGGTTGCTGTTTTAATGTAATTCACTTGAAATAAAATGGCCTGCTCTTCCCTTTGAGCTAAATTTCTGCTTTTCCTCTCCAAGACAAACTAAGGAATAGAACTACTGTGGCTAGATAAGGTGATCCCTTCTCTTGACCATCTCATGAAGAGTCTCAGACAGTATGCCCACCTCTAATGCCTGCTGGTACTTTCCTAAAGGGATAGGAACGTGGGAAGCAGCTGCCGCTCTGCTGGATGCAGGGCATGCCTGGCACTCCAACCCTCCCAGCAAGCCTCCTCATCCAGATCCTCTCTAGTACTTGAGGATTAGAGGTCAGCATCCCGCTGATCTGTCTGTCCTTCTCCACGGGCACAGGCAGGACTTTGCTGCCAGCAATTGGTATTTGTGGTAATTAACAGAAGGCATGCAGGGAAATCTGCTCCTAATATAGGAAAATATAAACATGGATTAACACAATGCAACTACTTTGTGCTGGCTCTCCTTGATATATTTCCTTCCATTTTAAAGACACGGATGAATGTCAGGACCCAAACAGCTGTATTGATGGCCAGTGCATTAACACAGAAGGATCTTACAACTGTTTCTGTACACACCCAATGGTTCTGGACGCAACAGAAAAGCGATGCATCAGACCAGCAGATTCAAGTGGTATGATCCATTATACATATTACTGAAGTGACTGCACCCCTACGAGGTGGTGCTGACATGGCTACAGAACCCAGTAAGCTTAGACTGGGTCATGCTTGGATGAGCCTGCTCTTTTGGCGGATTTTGAAAGGCAATGCTTGGACCATCATCTGTTGATCCAGAAGGCATCGTGATGTAGGACTCCACATGGCTCCACTTTGCAGATGCAGACAGGAGGTTGCTGGAAGTATTAATGAGATTAAGCTTGAGCTGGGGGAGTCTTCAGCACCCCCCCGCCCATTCAGCAGCTCTGCGTCTGCCTCATCCAGCCTCGTAGGTAGCAAGACACAGCCTGCTCTCACTAAGGCTGGAGTTTGGCTGTGGGCTGACTCTGGAGATTCAGTTCGGAGTGACTGACAGCTTTTAACAAAGCAAGGAATAACACGATATAGGAAGAAATAGCTGAAATTTTATCTGTGCTTTCAATTTATTAATATTGATGGTACATCGAGCTTACATTATCAAGCTGTGGGCTGCAGTGTCACTGTTAAAGTAAGGTTTTTGCATGTTCTTTTCATTTCAGTAGACACGGATTTCAGAAGACACGTTAGATGAGATTCTTAGAAACATCCCAGAAATCCAGAGCATTAGTCAGTCTGAAAAGCTTTGTCTTTGCCACACACATCTTTGAAAGAAATGTTACAATGGGTTTGATTAATATTGGCACTGTCTACCTGTAAATCCAGACCTCTGATCCCTGCAACTTGCAACGAATGTTCCCAAGATGCTTCTGTGAAAGGAAATGGGAATACAGCCTGAATACCTGCTTTAGTCACTCCAAATTCTGACTGGTACTTTTGAGGAGTAACGTGGTCATCCTCTTGCCTGAAACTGTGAAAGAACCACAGCACTTCTGCTGTTCAGTCTTCAGTTAAACAAACCAAGAGCAGGATTGTCTTTTGGGTTCATCTCTGATATGAAGAGAATGCAAGGACCCATAGGGTCTTCCATCATGCAACACTGGGGCTGATACAGCAATGATCTTCTCACCCAGCACAACATGCTCAAGCCTTGTATCGCTACTGGTAACATCCTCCCTAACACAGAGCAGGAGGCAGGCTGGTTCTTTTGCTGCCAGCAAAATTTGGAGTTGGTTGCAGAGACCTTCTACTGCTCTTCACTGTGTGTTCTGGCAAGTTCTTAGTAGAAGAGGGATCTAAATTCTGATCACCTTTGCACTTTCAGAACTCACCATTTTACTTTTTCAATTCTATATTCACCCATGCACCACGGCATCATATAAAAATGCACACATATATATACGCACACAAAGCTGAACCTTGGTTTGTGACAACACTTATTTTTCACTCTGTGTTGGAACAAAATCAAAACCTTGCAGATGCTTTTATAAATCAGTTGTTCTGAGGCTTTTACATTCCCAGTGGAAGACTAAGTTTTACAGTTCCTCTCCCTCCGATCAGCAGTGATCAGAGATTGCTAGGACTAGGAATTTTTCCTACTGAGATCTTTGTCAGAACTAGTCCGCCTCTGAAATATTCCAGCTTTTGCAAAAATACATGTTTTTGTTCATGTGCATAAGAATGTGGCATTAGTTCATAGCAGTATTCTGTCTCTAACAATAGCTGTAAGTGGATGACTAGGGACCAGAAGAGCAGATAAACAATACTTCTCCTCACTCTCCCCAGCGCTCTCTCAGCCTCCAGCTATGTTCAGCTCAGGGGATTTCCTGAGCCTGATGCAGTTTGTCTGTTGATGGGACTTTCTTCCAAGTATTTGTCCAGTCCCCTGTTGAGCCCATGTAAAATTGTTGTTCAGCTCTGCCCTAGCTGTAAAAGTCCTTTCAGATGTGGCAATTGATGTCACTGATGGCAAATGAGAAAAGCAAAATAACAGCTTTCAGTGATTCATTCCATACGTGGAGTTCCCCAAATATTCACTTCTGTCCTTACATTGTTTTTTGTCAAGCTCTGTTAACTTCCATGAGAGCAGAGCTGAATCAGTGTTAAGCATTCACCAATGACTACTGATTTAGGAAGTTTTATTTCTTCAGTGTCCAACCCAATGTGCTTTTCAACTGGCCTAATGGTGCCAAATGAGAACCTTTTAAGATTTTTGCAGAGCTGAACACTCAAGGGATGAGCCACCTCATGACCCTTGAAAATGGTCGTGACTTCTAAGCTTCAATGTGTATTAAGCCAAATCTGTAAAACTAGGTTATTTTTCTAACTTAAGTTTAGAAAATTCTGCATTATGTGAGTACCTTTTTTAAATAACAGTTCTGCAATGATGATCTAATACTGTCTTCTCCATCAGAACAAACTGAAGAAACTGAGGTCTACCAGGATCTTTGCTGGCAGCATCTAAGTGATGATTTTGTTTGTAGTCGACCTCTGGTTGGGAAGCAGACTACGTACACCGAGTGCTGTTGCCTGTACGGTGAAGCCTGGGGCATGCAGTGCGCCCTGTGTCCTATGAAAGAGTCAGGTAAGGAAACGGACATGTCAGGTCTTGGAATGAAAACTGAAATGCTTAATCAGCTTAATCCCTTGTATTTATGCTACGGCTCCTACAGTAAGAACAAAACAACCTAACCCTTCAAGAACTAATGGAAATCTTTCTCATTAAGGGGAAATCATTAGAGTGTGGATTTTGACACTAGCTGCTTTTATTTTTTGGCATTTAAGGACCCATTTCCTTCAGGTGGAACTATCATTGACTAGCAATTTAGAATTTTGTTGGAAAAAGGAGGGCAGTTTAAAGGTAGCAGAGTTCCTTAACGTGACCAACAAATTAAAAATAATCTATGAAAATACAGATGTAGTTCATGTGCACATGGCAGGGGGGTTGGAACTTGATGATCTTTAAGGTCCCTTCCAACTCTGACCATTCTATGGTTCTGTGATACTCAACAGGCTACATACCGGTTTTGGATTTTTGTTGCTGGTATTATACATCCAGATGAACTTTTCAGTGTGCTGTTCTACCAGAACGCCTGCAATTCGATATATTTGCTTGATAAGGATTTGAGAAGTTGTAATTTAGAATCACTATCAAAGAATGAGTTGTTATTATATGTCTGTATGCTCAGATATTAAACATATAGATGAGAAATTTAACATAGATAGAGGAGATGGAGTACCAGTAAGGACTGAAGAATCTTCAGGGAATGTTAATTTTAAAGAAAACTGACTGACAGTCATATTTTTGAAAGACTGTATTTTGTTTACATGTTTGGAAATTAGGCATTGTTCCCAGGTATTCTGAGTAGAAGCTGCTTCTTGTGGTGGCTACAAAAGCTAAATGGATATAGGTGGAAATGTCACTGATACGCAGACTTACTTCTGGGGAGTAGGAACTGGAGGAGAGAGCAGTGAAAGCAGCATAGGTATACGTCATTCTGTGTCTGAGATATGTCAGCCCTGGTACAGACAATCTAGTATCATACTAATCTCGTCCCCCATGTAAATTATTCCAAAGCTTAGTTTGGATGTAACTTTCTTACTATAAACATGTCTTCTGGTAATCTGGTTTTACATCTATCAAAGCGTTTTATTCTGCTCATACCTGGATTTTCACTTGGCCTTGTGTTACTCTAACCAGAATGTTGTGGTTAAAGTAGTGCGTGTTTTACTTGTAGCAAGAACCCTGAAGTAAAAACTACAGAGAAGCTCATTGAAGCATTAGTGTGGTTGTTTGCATCTGGTTGGGTTTTATGTTTTTATAATTTACTTGCAAGATCCCTGAACCTGTTCTTATATATCTTTACTTGTTTGAGTTTGGTTTGGAAGTACAGTAACTGAAAAAAAGCCCCTGATTTTGATGATGTTGGCTGGAGAAACTGCTGGCTGATGCTTACCCCAGAAGGAGACTGAAGAAGAAAAACAGGGCATGAGAGAAAGCAGCTTGATTTATAAGATATGGAGATCTCCGAAATGTCTTTGTCAGAACAATTCTTATAGGAGGACATTCCCAGGCATTGAATTATTACACCTGCTAGAATAACAATTGTAATGGGATGAAATGCAGTAGTAAAAAGAAAATACAGGGCAAGAGCAAGAACTGTTGCTATGACCTGGAGCTCCTCAGGTGGAAAGATAGAGCAGAATAATGGCTTTTTTCTTCATACAAAGTTCATCACATGGTGACAATGACCCATCTGTGTCATGCAGCCAGGCAACTCTGAGAGAAGGAAGGAAAGCTGTTCATGGTAGAGTTCAGGTAGGTATGAGACTTGCTTCTGAAGATTTCTAGCTAGTTACATTTAAAGCAGGATACATCTGAAAAGGATCAGAAAGGAACTACCAAGATGGTCAGAACAGAGAACCTGCCTTACAAAGGAAGATGAAAAAAGCCAAACTAAGACACAGAACAAAGGCTGCAAATAGTAAGAGTCTCTGCTACATCATGATCATGGAGGATTCCCACAAACTTTTAAATTGCATAACAACGCTGATGTGAGGAAAAAATAGGAACAAGTTTAGTCTGAACAGATTTAGTCTTGAAATTAGATGGATTTTGATCACTAGGACTATAGGATTTTGGAGCAGCAATCCTGTGACAACAGCAGGGTGCAGATCCCAACTAGCTTTATGAAGAAACTTGAGAAATTCATTTAAAAAATGATGGAAAGGTTCTTGATGGATAGTATGATGCTAAATGTCACTTAGATGACTCTCAGTTAAAGCTGAAGAGCATTATGTTGGATCATAACATCATTCTTCCTCCAAGTATAAGACCAGTTTTTAGGTGAATTTTAATATACATTCAAAAATACCTGCTTTGACTGAAACTACAAAGGCATACTTTGATCCCAAAGACTTTAATTTATCATTATAAATTGGAACACAGATGGTTAAAAAAAAAAGTGTATGGAATCTTTATTATGTCAGAACAAACATGCAAGCTTAGATTTCTTAGTGGAGGTGGTATGTGCACATGTGTCCTTGCACACACACATACAGAAACCTGGAAGCCTTTCTCTGTTTTTGGGAACATTTACCAAGAAAAATTTAAAGCTGACTGAACTGAATAAATGATTCATTTGACATGTCTTCGGTTTGTAACATTTAAAGTGATATCATTGGCTCAGAAGAGTGCTTTCACACCTCTGGGCCAGCAGGTCACAGGTTCAAGTCCTGGCTGGGGAACCTGGAATTTCTCCATTTTTAAATACTTGTGTATTGTGTCGGCCAGATTTACTACTGAAGGTGTTTGCTTATTTCCCAAGTTAGAGGCATTCTGAAGATTTGTAACACATGTTAAAGACGACCTGGGAATGTGAAAAGTGTTATCACCAGAACACTTTCACCATGACTTTGGCTGGATCATAGATCTAATCATTCACTGATCTGTGGTTTCTTTTTACCTTACTTATACTCCCCTTGTATTTGAGGATCTAGATGCTGTGCACAGAGAGAAGAAAATACAGGCCTAGTACTCTATGTGATACAATTGCAAGTTTCTTCTAAAAGAAATTCACGCTTTAAGAAAAATAACCTCTAACTTTTGTGTCCCAGCTTTTCTGGAAAGCACTTCCATTTTTCATGACAAGATCTAAATGTTTAAGTAGCATCCAGCATAAACCCAGTGGGAAGATAGAGAACTTTTGTAAGAATTTGATCCATAAATGAAAAAGGAAATCCGGCCTTTAGTCAGTATGAAAACAAAATTTATGTAGTTGCTAAGATTTCTAAAAACTACTAATGGGCACTTCACCAAACCAGCCCCACTGAAAATGACACTAAACACCAAAGCCTGAGACAAAAGTAAGTAGCACCTGTTAAAGTACTGCAACTGAACAGCAACAGGTCAACAGCAAGGCTGGTTGGTATTTTGATGATAACATCAAGGAACAAATTTAAAATACTAGTTCAAAATCCTGATGAAAATATTGTGAACCTGAATTGTAGTGATGGAGTTGAATACACCTTACTTGTACAAACAGCTTTCTGGAGCAGGCCTTGTTATCATTAAAATAGAAGCGAAGACGGATTGTTTCACTTGCATTGGTTCTAACATTATGATCTTATAGTACAGTTAAAGGCTTTCACAGATTGCATCCAGTACCAAAATGTTAACTACCAGAATGTATTCTCCCTGGGCTCATTGTGGTGTTAGGCTGTACTTGCCCAAAGAACTTTTCTAATTATCCTTAAGAAACCTCTGTGTTATTTGAGGTTTGTTATTTGCAAGCTGCAATAATCAACCAATTGAGAAAATTGGACCATTTTCTTTTAGATAACAAAAGCCAAGCATCCTTTCTTCATTGCTTCTGCCCACAAAACCCCTCACCTGTCAGATGAACTGTCTTCAGAAGTTTTGCTTCCTTGGTCAATTTACTGTTAGTGCCGTAAGACTCAACTGTCTCCATCCGGAGTCCACGCTCTAGTAACTGGCAGCAGGACAGGCACCGATGGGTTTAGCAGCTGGGTCAAAGCATCCATGCCAGAAAACAGAGCAACTGGCCAAGACCTGAAAAAATCTGGAATCTAAAAGAAGACCATACACATCTTCACGTTAACCTGAACATGTAACACCTAAATTATAAACGTGCTGAGCCTCCAGAAGCTCTTGGGAGACCTATATAGGACTGGAGTGGATTTTAGACAAGGTATATTGTTACGTGGGACAGGAAATTTGAAGGGAGGAGATAGAAGAAACAGCTAGAAGAAGTTGAGTCAGGTGGTGTGCTGGGGTGGATGTTTAATTTAGAGAGGCTGCCTAGTTTTGTATTTGTAAAATGATCTTTGGAAACCTGTCTTGGAGTTAGTTATTGCCGTGCACTGTCACCTTTGCTTCAGTACCACCTCAGGATGCTAGGAAGGTGGAACTAGGTGCCCTTGAACTAAAGATATGCCCCTCTGTTAAGGGAGGTGCTTTCTCCTTCTGTAGGTAGCTGCCTGGACAAGTCTGAATAGGGGAAAAAAGGGTAAGGTAGGACGGGGTCTCTGCAGTTTTAACAGATGTTTTACTATTGAGGGTAGGGGTACATTACTATATCTGTAACTAAGAACTTGTTGGTGGTCTGACTACGAAGATAAGGTCATGAACACATTCTTAGGCAACTGTAAAGGACATCAGCATTCACTTTATCAGTCTGCTTGTTTGTGGAACCTTTTAGATATGTTATAGTCTTTTACTGCAAGTTTTAAATTCTAGTAGTTTGTGGGGTGCTATGGAACCACTTTATGCTTAGAAGATCAGCAGAAAAGGACAGTGGTAAAACTCCAGTCAGTAGATGTCACACGTTCTGTGGGACTAGGAGTTGCATAAAGAACTGCTGAAGACTCATGTTGTACCTGAAGTTTATCTCCACCTTAGCATTTGCAAAGCCAGACCAGGAGAACGCTGAGGGCAGTGGGAAAGATGAATCATCTGGGGTGTTCTATCATGTAGGATTCCTCTCGACCAATTTCACAATTTTTTACACAGAAACCCCCATCTGTGGGTTTTCACCAGCACATCTGTGCTGGTCCTACCAGTTTCACCTTCCATCAGGAAAGAGAAACAGGCACCCTAAGCATTAAGATTCTTCTGACTTGTTCTAGACATCTACTTTAGAATGAGATGGTGTCCTAGAAGTTATGGCTTTCTATGGGCTTTAAAGGGACACTGGGTGACTAATTCAGGTGCAGACCCTTAAAGATGCCTACACATAGCTGTTGAATTCTACCCCTTCTGGAGAACAGATTGTTTGAATTGCATTTTTGTGGCAAGGAACTCTGTGTATCCTTTGTAAATAACATGAGTCAGTTCTGGGCTGAGCTTCCATATTATGAGAACATGGTGTTCCCCTTGAGTTCTGGTTAATGTCACTCATGAAGCTATGGAAGTACAGGGAAAAGCGATGTGTGTAAAGGATGAGTTTCCATCTGTCCTTTTTTAAGATGGTAAAGATCAGCAGGGAGGCACTGTATTCATGTCCAGAGACCATTGCTCATCTTTCCATCTAGGATGGTATTGGGCTTCCTTTTTTTCTGGTAAGGACTCTGGACAAATAGATTATTTTTTGGGCTCAAATATTACAGTAAGTACTCAAAGTCTTATGCTCAGTTCTGCAGATTTTTTGGCTGCTTTCACTTCTGTTGATGAAGATTTTCAGTGCTTTTTCTGAAGCTTGAAACACATGCAAAATAGCCTTAGAAGAAGGGTTTTCCTTATGGAACCTCACATTCCAAATGTACTTGCAAGTCAGCAAGGAGTCCGAAAGACATTTGCAAGGTTGGCAGAAACAACTTGACTCTTACTACAACTTTTAACAATCTGTCTCAGGCAGCACGAGAGAAGATTGTTTTTGGAAATCTGAGCAGCCTTTGTTGAGAAACAAAAGGTGACTACCAAGAGGTTTTGAAATAATCAGGTTGTTAATTACTTCAATTTTAACAAGTTTTACATCTACTGTGAGATTTTCCTTTTCATTTAGAGTTATCTCCATGGGAGGATACGAATATCCTTAACTTGCTTAAAATAAATAATCCTTTAGGATTGGTACCCTTCTCTTTTTCTTTAGCACCAACAGTAGTAGAATATTTGTGAATGCTGCCCACCCACAAACCTTGGCATCTGTTTGAGGAGGATGTCAAATGATCTAAATTGCCAAATAGCACCATCTAAATGTAGGGCAGAAATATCTTCATGTTTGGTTCACAGATGCTGCAATCTTCTGAGAGAACATAAGTTTAACCAATTCAAACTGATGTCCAGAATCTCCAGTTGAGAAGGGACGTACACTACATGTAATAAATGCTTTCTTGACTTTGAGTTCCCTCCAGTGATTTCTTCTGTGGTGAAGCTGTTGCATTCTTAAATAATTTGAAGGAACCGCCCTGGTGTTGATGGCTTTGGCTCCTTTTTTTTGTGTGTGATGGTGAAAATTCTGAGGAGCTAGAACCGGAAGAACAGCTTCAGCTTGCTTTATGGGCAGGAGGAAGGATGGGCTGTGGTGCAGTTGCTTCATGGTTATGTTAGGAAAAGCTTCTTTTTTTCATATCTATTAATTTGCTTTAAATACATGAAAGATTATTTTTTCTGACTGGAGAACACAAATGAGGCCCACAGGCTTGTGCAGTTACAACTGTATATGCAAATTAGATGCACATTTGCACAGCTGCGCTTGTGCTAACAAGCACCTAAAAGCCAGTCAGTCCATCCAATTTATGTTGCGTTGTCTCTGTCAACGTAGCTTTCATCACCAATTATGACTAAACATCTGTGCCAGTATGCATGTGCGTCCTGCTGTAATACCCTAAAACGCTTGTTTTATATGCACACATCTGACTTTAAAAATGTCCCTTACATTTTTGGAAGCATACATCAGCTTCCTTTTATAATAGCTATCCTAAGTTGTACAACAGGCTATCTCAATGCTTCATTTCCAAATTGAAATGAAGAGAAAAACTTAGACACACATGGAGAGCAACGTAGACTAAATTATATTAGAAACACACAAGTCTTTTTTTCCTCTTGAACTGCAGTTGTATTGTCCTTGATCACAGCCAGGAGATGAGTGAGCAGAGAAAGTGGATCCAAATAGAAAAAGGTTTTATTGTTACATGTTAATTACAGAAAATGATTTTTTTTTTATTTTAAAGTTTTTCACTTTAAAGATTATTTTGAGAGTATTAATTTCTGTGACAATGAAAATGTTTTTGTCGTTCAGGGGTAGTTGCAGGTTTTTCCTTGCTTTCTGCCCCCTTACTGCCCTCTTGAGCTACTGTCATCTCCCTAGGACATTATCAGGCTGTTCTCTCATTTGTGTACTTGCTGTATCTTTTCGTACACCAGTCATGCTTTTACCCACAAATCTTACAGCACTCTGTTTATTTAGTTCCCTTTTTGGAAAATTGTGACTAGCATACAGCACAGTGACCCAAAATACACTATTTTTAAGTTCAACTGTAGGAACATAGCATAGCAAGGGGAAGAGTTTAAAACAACAGAAATTGTACGTGCACATCTGTCTGACTGTAACTTGTTCTGTCCTCCAGAGGGGGACTCTGATGGGTTCATTTTTCTCAGACATCTAAGTCTCTAGTTTACCTTACTTCAAAACGCTGCTTCTTGTGATCTTTCCAGATGTAGATGGTCTTTCTTGGATACTTTTCACTCTTTGTACTTTCACCTCTGCCCACCCTTTTCTTCCCTGGAAAACAAAAGACAAGCTCAGCAAGGTGGCATAAATAACTTGCCATTGTTGGTGGTCTTGGATTTCTGCTGTTGGTTTCTTAGGTGGCTTGCTGTTGGTCTCCATGGGTATATCTCCTAGTGACTCAATCAACGCTTTGCAAAAGACATGAGATAAAGTCTACACTGGTTGGACAACTAAATAGAATATAGAGTATTAAGAGATTATTATAGGTAATTCCAGTATTTATCAAAACAACTATATAAATTATATATAAGGAGGAGATAGGTGCATACATTTTAAAGTAACCTAAGACTTAAGTGCTCTATCAGTTTTTGTATTAAAGTCCTATATGCAAATAATGTATACATTATTGAAATACTAAAGTGTAGTCACGAATGGTTAAGCATAATAGACTTCAGGAGGTTAATAGATTATTAAAAGTTGTGTGTCTAGCCTTGTAAATAACTTCGATATAGTTACAACTCCTTGTAACAAATACCAAGTTTACAGTATGTCCTAAAACAGCTCTTCATCGTTTTGTAGCCACTAATTTACTTATAATGAGACCTAAAAATGCAGACGTCCAGAACTTGACTGGCCAAGGACCACTGTGGCAGGAAACAACTTTCTATTGTCAACATTTCTTGATTCTTCTTTAGATAATAAACAACTTTGCATTGGGAAATGTGCAGTATAAAATAGTCTTGCACAATCTTTACCCAACTCTCACGTACATGAGAGCTACAGCTCTATGAAGTTTCAAACATTCCAGCTGCTTCCTTCAGAAGAAAAACATTGTTTCTACCACTGGTATCACCAAGTGCACAATTAGAACTGAGTGATCTGAGAAGCCAGTGTCAAGGTTCTGTCCAGTCCGTTCCATCAGATTATATCCGTGTGGAAGAAGCAGTGATCACTCAGACCTGCTTGCCTTGTCTTCTTGCCATTCACTGACTGGTTTTGTGTGGTGGTTTCTTCCACACAGGCCAAATGAATGAGTATTTTGTGGTAGAGCACAGATTTTCTTTGCCAAGAATTTTTGTGTTCATCTGTGAGAAAGTGCTTTTACATTTCTGCACAGCTTTTCTCTGTGTATCAGAGCCTTTGTGCATAGTGAGTGTTCAGCTCCAAACTGGGAAGAACTCAGTCTGAGATGATAACCTGGCTGTCCCCATATGTAGGTGTTACTTGGGGTTAGAGCTGGGGAAGGAAGAATAGCTTAAAATCTATGCTCGTTATCCTGATATTTCAGTGGGAAGCCGTGCATTAAGGGATGTCAATAATGTTTGCTATATGCTTTTTATTTTCCCATGCTGGCTTTGTTTCACGTGCCATGGGATGTCTCTGTTGGGTAGTGTTTACCTTTTTATCTGGGAGATGAGAGGGTTGTTTGAATATAATTATTACTGCATATAATATATTCTGGAGGATGCACATCAGAGGAAATCACCTTGCATGTGAAGCAGGAGGTGGTGAGATTTACAGTGATTTGTAAGTTCTCTGGGGAGCTCATTCTGCAGACTGGGCCTGGCACCCGTGACAGGTCTGCGATGTGCACAGACAAGCTCTGCCTTTACTAGTTCAGTCTTAACGCTTTCAAAGAGCCAAGTTGTTGACCACAGAATTCAGACTTTTTGAACAGTTCGTTGTTTTCAGTACAAAATAAAACTGTTCCAGGTGGAGGAGATACTACCTGTGAAAATAAAATGACAATGCTGGGCAGCAAGTGGGACTGTGCTCTGCACTGTCTAGAGGCAGTCTGGATTTATCCAACTATTTGCTGTCTGGGACAGTTCTACACAGCATGAGGTTTCTGGCTCTGTGACCATCTGCAATTCTTGGATTTTGTATCTGCTTAGGGCTTTTTTTCCTCTCTCTCTTTTGGTGGTTTTCTTTCCCGTCCTTACTCTGCCTGGTTCTCAGAACACCAGGCAATCTTCACAGAAACAGATGCTAAATAGTTTGTAGCAACAGTAAAGGAGCACCTGGATTGCTCTATTTTAACAGCGTTTCTATTTTCAAATAAATTGTCTTGTATATATTTTAGTAAATGGTAATTAAAACAGACACAATAAATTGAATAAAAAATTAAGCTCTGCATCAGCATTACAGACATGGACTTTGACATCTGTAATGAAGAGCTGTTTTAGTCTGCTTCGGTTTGTGTAGTCTAGCTGATGGGGAGAGGCAGAAAATCAGGGTTTAACTGTTTCTCCTGTGCATTTTCCCTAGCCCTTTGAGGTTCCCAGCCAAGGAGACTTTGAACAGTGCTCATCCTTAACGCTGTGGCTTGAAGATGCAGTTTGAGGGACAGATGAGTGTGTGCTGCTTTAGAAGCAATTTTCATTCTGTGATTTCTGCAGGTTAGCTGATGGTGCCAGAAATATGACCCCAACTGCTCCAGTTTGGTTCCTTTGGGGTGGTTTCTGCTAGCAGCCACAGTGGTCTAGGGTAGCCTTCGCTCCACCAGAATGAGGAGTGCAATCGTAGCTAGCCCTGGAGGGGTGCATTGGCAGCAGGATACACAGCATCCCTCTGCTCTTGCTTCCCATGGAGGCCAGAAAAACCTGACCCATAACTTTTTGTGCAGTTATTGAATCAAATCTATCCCTGGTGTTATCCCTATTATGACTTAATAGTCTGTGTTTGGCTCATTAACATTTTAATGACATTCTTGAAGAGAGAATGCGCTGTGGAAATTGCAGATTTATGGTGTTTCTAGGAAGATAAGTTTTTTTCCAGCTAATATGAACCACAGCTCACTGGGACTAATGTAATGCAGCCTGTGTTACAAGTGTGATTAGTTTTATATCCTATTTTCTTTCCCCCCTCAGAGGATTATGCCCAGCTGTGCAACATTCCTGTTCCAGGATCTCGACGGCCATATGGACAAGATGCTTTGGTTGACTTCGAGGAGCACTACACTCCAGAAACCAATCCATACTTTGTTGAAGACCGTAAGCAAGTTTCTCTGTTATGTAAAATACTTGAAATGAGGGTTGTAACTTGGATTATTTCCCTGTAGCTGGCTTCATTCTTTCTGTTTGCTTCTGAGTAATGTGGCCTATTTATGTTTTAGTTATTCCTATGACACTAGCTTTCAGTCAGGTGTTCTGGTTCAAGAGCCAGTGTTGTGTAAGAGTCCATTTGGGCTCAGAGTACATATTAATTTTTAATATAGTGAAATAGTTTGTGCCAAGTGCACTAAATTTGTATTTACCAACAGATTTACAGCTAAAGGTCAAACAGATTGCCAGTTTTCCTTCTCACAAATTAATTTTCCTTCGGAGCATGGGACAGATTTCTTCAGAATGCATTTAGTTTAAAAGAAAAAAAAAATCCCTTCACGCCAGCTTCCTGTGATTTTCCAGCAGAATTTATATGGGGGAATTGGAGAGTATGCAAGTCGTTCTTGCTCAATGGAGAAAATGTCCAGTCCAGTACGATCAGAGAGTATGCAAGCTTGAAGCCTCAGGCTAGCTGGAATGGCCTGCCAAGCAGGGTGTGAGGGTTTGGATACGGCATCTCAGTTGCACTTCAGGAATATCAGGGTTCTTTATGGGTCTGGCTCGGCTCAGCTTGTGGAAGAGGGATCCTTACAGATCTCAGCATCTTCAAAATCAGCCACACTGTATAGGTCCAACATATCTCATCACAGTTTTAGAGAAGAAAAATGAGGTAACAGAAGGAACTGGTAACTCCCCATGCTTTATACACATGCCATACCAGCTGCCACAATGCTCCTTCCTAAAGGGCTTCTCCTGTAAAAGAAGTTATTTTTAAAGTAACAGTAATAGGTCAAAACAGGGCAGGAGGATCACAGCATGCTATTAGAAGGGTGATACAAATTTCTGGCACACATTATGCTTTAATTTATACAGAACTACACACATCAAGTTAATGAGTTCAATTCTATTTAGCATCTAAATGACTTTCTAGTTCTACACAGAATTGTAAAATGTCTTATTTTTTTTTATATCCAGATGAGTTTAATCAAACAGTACTGAATGATGATGTCTAACTGAAATGTCACACAGAAGCTAACTACCAAACACCCAGAAAGCCCAGGAAGATGACTGGGTACCAATGGGATAGACAGAATACTGAGTGCAAAAGAAGTACTTCGCAAGTTATAAGCAGTGGTGAATAAATGCAATAAAATTGTGGCCAGTTTTGAATCCACAACTTAGCCCATGGTCTCAGGGCCAGAGGCTTAAGAACTCATGTGTCTTGCTCCCATCTTAACACTGAACTGGATACCATGGCAAACAAATGAATAAAAAAAGTCCTAAAGCACAAAGCTGCATGACTGTGTCCTGATCAGAGACGTATTCCCTGACAGATACAGTTGCCACATCAAAGACTTCAAAGTCAGGATCTCTCTGCAGCCGGTATGAAGAATGCAGCAATACTTCCCATCCCATGGCAAGGCCATGTACTTCAATGTAGTATTTGTCACCTGTGTGTAATCAACTTTTACAGAACCAACTACACATATTAGAATTACAACCCAGGTCCCATCCAACTCTTCTGAAGTGGAATATTTTGTAAAGTTGAACTTGCTGTGAGTGATAAATATTTTGGGTTTAGCTAGTCAAAAGTACAACATACTATATTTATGAGAGAGGGAGAAAAAATTGTATATATGTGTGCATATGCATATATGTGTACGTATATTCTCTGTGTGAAATGATGCTGTTTCATTTAAAATATCTATGCATTCAGAGGGGGGCACCTTTTCCTTTCTTGGCACTGTTTGTTTTCTAAATTAAGAAAGATCTTCTCTTTAAAGGACCCTCATGAGTCCTCTGCAAGCTCTGTTAGAGGACTTGAGAACATAATGAAAATTGGTCAAGTTTCTTACTACATTATAAAGATGTATCATGACAGTCTGCTCGATGTCCTCAGTTTCCTACTTCATGTGCACTTGGAGACATCCTGTGGATTGTATATGTTCTTGAGATGTGGCATATGTCAGCAAATACTTATATGACATTATGTCTTCATTGTGTCCAGAATTTATTCAGTGTATGGCTGACCACTGTGATCATTCCTAAGAATCCCACCATGTTAAAGAAAATCCAGGATAGAAACTGTATGTGGTTAAAGAGAGGAGGAGTGGAAATGACAGTACACAAGTTAAATAGAGGATGATGCAGAAAGGGCAGAGTAGGAACAGGAAAGTGGGACAAGAGAAAAGAGGGCCTCAAGAATCAAGACAGGATGGAGTAAATATAAAAGGACAGGAGAACAAGCCCAAGGAAAGGGAGAAATTCACATTGCTAGGTAGCTTTGCAAATCTACATATGACAGCTGTTGAAATAATATAAATCAGTAAACAGGTTTTAGATAAACCAATGGTTTGTTTGTGGAATCACAATATTAATTGTATGTTATGGGGCAGATGGGGAGATATATCCTACTGTATTCTGCACCATCTCCAATTTCCGTTTCTATGCTACGTATCCTTTATGCTGGTAAAACCTATGAGTCTCAAATGTTCTCACCTTTTTCCTCAGAAATCTTTTTGATGTGATGGGCTGCCATCTGCAGTCCTGTTACATCACTGCTCCATGAATAGAAAGCTAGTGAAAAAGCTTGTGCAGGACTAACAGGAGCAATTTAGTCCTAGAAAGAATCTCTCAACATGTTAAAATGTCAAATAATTTCTTAAGTATAAATCCTTCCTTATACATAAAAGCATAAGCAGAAAAAAACCCTAAGACAGTGAGCACAAAAGGCATTGCACAAACCACTGCAAATCTAAAAAAGAACTCCTTAGCTTTGACTACTCCCCATCTAGAATTATGACAAGAAGCAATTGGTAGATTATAGGTATTTGTTCTGGCACCAGTTGCTGGAGTACCAGCCAAATGGTTGTTAACCAAAACCACAACAGGAAAGCAGTCTCTGATTTCTTCTTACTTTCCTTAAGGCAGTTGAGATTGATTTTTTTTTTTTTAATATGTTTTCTTCTGGATAAATTGGCATGCATCTCTTCCCCCCTACACACACCTTATTTTTCTAGAATACTCTTTTAAGGAACTTCTACCTCAAAATGCACTACCACTTCTTATCTTTATTTCCATAAAAGTTGATACACGTAACAATCCAAAGAAAAAGAGCAATTCAGAAAACACTGAAAATAATTTTAAAATTATACTGTCAAATTATTCACTTTCTTTAAAAAATATAATCACAGATTTTTTAACAGAAAATAAAAACTTAAGACTTCACAAAGCTATTCAGTTTTCATCTTGAAACATACCACAGCACTTTTCTAGTGCATTTAAAACACCAGATGGTGCAGATCTTCTAAAACTGACCTATTTTCTGCAAAGTCAAGTCACATTCCAGTAAACTTCTGAGAAAATTTCAGAGTCTCACTATACATTTGGGCATATATACATAGCGATTCACCCGCTCCGTAACTGACTTGTTTCCAATTCTTTCTCCACCCAGGTTTTCTGAACAGCTTTGAGGAGTTACAAGCAGAGGAATGTGGTATTCTGAATGGATGTGAAAATGGCCGATGTGTAAGAGTCCAGGAAGGCTACACCTGTGACTGCTTTGATGGTTATCACCTGGACATGGCCAAAATGACTTGTGTTGGTGAGGATGGCATATTACTTTATCTTCTTCTGTTAGTCTGTCAGTTTACCCAGTCATTTGACCTAAGGAGACACTAGAGCAAAGGGGATAGAGATGATCATCTCAATCTTTAGCCTGGAGAAGAGAAGGCTGAGGGGAGACCTTATTAATGCTTTTAAGTATCTGAAGGGTGGGTTGAAGGAGGATGGAGATGGACTCTTCAGAGTTCCCAGTGGCAGGAGGAGGAGCAACAGGCACAAGCTGGAACATAGGAATACAAACATGAGAAAAAAAATTCTTTATGGCGAGGGTGACAGAGCCCTGGAACAGGCTGCCCAGGGGGGTTGTGGAGTCCCCTTCTCTGGAGACCTTCAAGACCCGCCTGGATACCGTCCTGAGTGATGTGCTCTGGGCAATCCTGCTTCAGCAGGGGAGCTGGACTAGAAGATCTCTAGAGATCCCTTCCAGCTCTGACAATTCCATGATTCTGTGAATCATATTAAAGTTGCCAACTTTGTTTGATTCACTGCAAAGGCCAGTAAATATTGTTACAGAAATAACTATGTTGGTGTTCCTCAGTTCATCTTGGTCATTACAGCTGTGTTAAGAGCCTAGAAATGAGCAGACACACATTTGTGCAATGAAGCTTAAACTTCTATCAATAATTTAACACTAATACAGAGGACAAATGTTTTTCAAAGGCCTTAGTAGCTAAGAGGATGGAACTGGATTCAGAGTAGAAAAGTTATTTTAGAAAATGATTTTTAGAGTGGTTGAATCACCTAAATATGCAGATAACCATTTGGTGGGGTTTGGCCCCTAATTCTCACTGATTTCAATAGTCAACAGATCAGATTATTCCTCTCAAAAAATCTGCACAACTACTAAACAGGGCATGTAATGACTCTGTTGTCAATTAAAACAACAAAACATGGGAATGACAAGCATCAGTGAGAAGATAAAGCAAAACAACAACCCTCAGTGTAGAAGCCTAGTAAAGACTGTGCATGGATATTTCAATTTGAGGTCTCTGCTGACCTTGCTTAGTGTGATGCTTCATAACCCACAGCTGAGGTCTCCCAGCTGTATCATGGTAAATTGCCTGCATGCCTTGTAATCTTCAGGACTTCACAGCAAGCTGGCCTCCTTAGCGAGAAAAGATGCAGCTCCTGTGTATTTCAGGCCAGTGCTGCACAATAGTGAGTGCAGGTAGTTCGCCATTCACAACTATTTGGTTGACAACACTAACAGCTCCTAAAGCATTTAATCTTTCAAAATACAGATATTATACTAAGAACTTGGAGCTTCTTTCTTGTAAGCCACTTATCATTCATCACATCAAAACCTGCGAGTGATTATTAAGTTTTTATTTTGCAGCTTAGACTGAATTTGGACTTGGTGATCTAACACTTTAAGGCCATTTAATACACTATTGATTTCCTATGATAACTTCCACTTCTTCCCAGCCTAATTCCACCTGAGCTGAGCTGAGAGTTCTCAGTGTATTCATACAGCATATTCTACTCCTGACAATACTGGAAATAAAGGAGTTCTACCTACACAGCAAACTACAATGCATGTGTTTTGATGTCCCCTTCTTGCAGATGTGAATGAGTGCAACGAGCTGAACAACAGGATGTCTCTCTGCAAGAACGCCAAATGCATTAACACAGAAGGTTCGTACAAGTGTTTGTGTCTCCCGGGGTATGTGCCTTCAGACAAGCCAAACTACTGCACACCACTGAACTCAGAACCAGACAGTGAACTGGAGTAGAGGAAAATCTCCATATCCTAAGCCCATATACTCTGCACTGTATAAAGAAAAGGAAGAGAAGTATTTAACTTGAGAAGGCACCGGAGTAGCGAACATGAGGGGAAAAAAGCATTAAAATGTGTCAAAGGTGAGACATGATGGGCTGATTGTGTATCAGCTTCACTGAAGTGACAGACCAAACGGACACATTACTCTGTATGAAAGAAACAATCAACTATATAGTGTGTTCATAAGAAAAAAAAAAAAAGTCTTTAAAAATAAGCAGAAACAGTGCCGTTATTTTAAACAGAAGAGCTTTGGTTTTTTGGTTTGTTTTTTTTTTTTTTACTATTGCTTGATTAATTTGGCATTTAAATAGTGATGGAAATATTTTATATTACTATGTCATTTTTTGATTGTTCAGTTCCTTGCCTACTGTTTCTTTTCAGACCTTTTTTCTGATCAGTACAAATTTTATGATACAGATATTCTTACGCCATTTTATAAGAACTGTTACACAGGGTAATGCTCCTCCTTCTCTGGAACATTGGTCAGTGACTTTTTTAATTTGCTAGTTGTCTGCCCTGTGGAGCAGGCACCATTTGTTTTCAAATGTTTATATACCTTGGCGAAAAGTCCTTATATTCATTTTGTATTCTGTATGGTTGTTACTGCACTTAAAGTCTTTAGAACCTTTCTTGCCAAGTTCAAAGCTGCTAGTGGACAACATTGGATTCCTTTTGTACATTAAAACAAAAGATTTTAGCTCACGTCTGTATTGTAATGTGTAAATTGAACACAAGAGAGATCTTGTATGATTACCCTAACATATTAAAGCTGTATATTAAAACTCAATAAAATCACCTTTTTTTTAGAAAAAAAAAAAAGTTATTTACTAATTGTAGGCATTTTTTTCTTTTGTTGGTGCTTATGTTATAACAATCAAGCCTCGGATGTTTACAGTACTAGAATTAATTTACATTACAATAGTTATAAGGAGTTGCCTGGCTGATTTTTCATTCTCCCGCTGTTCTAATAAGACCAGAATCTGAATTGCTTGATGCCTGAAGTTAGGCTTCCAAAGGGAAGATTTCAAACACAGACCTACAGAAATTGTTTGACTTGGAAGCTGATTTCCATGGAATTTTTCTTCTTTCCTGGTTTCGGCATGTTTCCCACTAAATCTGCAAATAAGGCTCTTCAGTGTGATGGCCTGGTTTTCAGAAAATGCTGAAGAGGAGGGGGAGAATTTCCTTTTCTTGATGAACTTCACCTTCCCATCAGCTCTATTTTTCAGCAGAAGGAGAGAAAAAGATTAGGAGACTGACAGATATTTCACTTTGACCTTCTCCAGAGTGAAAGAGTTTGCTTTGGAAATCCCAAAACAGGTCCTTTTGATATTTTCCAAATGAAACATTTTTGCTGTGTCTTTTAGACCTGCCCTGCATTAAAAGGAAAAGGATAACATGAAACTTTTAAAAGTGAGTTAAATTGGATCCAATTGTCTGAAAATCAGATTTTTATTTCTCATTCCACCAAAAAAAGAAATACTTGTTTTGGTTCTGAATCAACTTTCTTTAACAATATTTAGGTCTGCCACTGAACCAGAAATACCGTAAGTTGTGTTCTTTTCACTGCTGTGGACTCAGTAGATCTCATTAAAGCCCACGTGCCAGTTATCTGCCCAGGGCATCTCCCCTCTCTATCTGCTGGAATTTGACACTGTGAGAAGTAAAAATTCTAAATTCTGATGTTATCTTAAAATGCAAGAAAAATTCTGAATAGAACTGTGGAAAGAGCGATCTTTAAGGAAGAGACTCTGTGTAAAGTGCCCAGATCCCTTGACTTTTTTAGACTTAAGCAGCAGAGGAGTGGAGGGCCAGTTGTGCTTCTCAGTCATAGGAGGTAGACTGCAAACAATACAGCTGGTCTACAATTACAGAAAGAATATTAATTCATGCTAACATGCTGTGGTTAGAAGGAAGGAAGGAAGGTCTGGTCTTACTAGGGAATTCTGTAACTAAAGACCTTTTAGTTGTCCTGTTTAAGGTTAATCCGAGGATCTTAATAAAAAATGAAGTCACAGTTACAGCCTTTCACTGGATTCAAGATGAGCTCTGGTCTGCTTTCAGCTATCTGAAAATTCATAGGCAAGACAGTGCTCCCCAACTCTCACCTCCAGATGGGTACCTCCTGCTTCAGAAACTGGCTGTGTTCACCTCTGAAAGACAGCTGAGGCCCCAAAGCTGCCACTGCAGTCAGCACCACAGTCTCAGATTTTTTACATTCCAGTACTCCTTCAATTCTTCCCCAGCTAGGGAGCTAAAATTGCAACTTTTTCTGGGAGTACATGAGAATGACAGCTGAGGAAATAACACTCAAACTTCAGTACCCTTAGAAGTCTTCGCTTGGCGACAAACACTGTACTGAACATGTAATTCTGAGCCCCAAGATTGGTTCCTTGCTGATTTATTACATCTTTTTAAAACAACAAGTTCAGAATAGCTTGGGACTTTGCCATTTGCAGACAATATACACTCCCATGCCCTTACTCTGTGTTATTTCAGTCAAAAAAACAACCCAAACCCAAGTTGTTCCATAAGCAACACAACTAAAATGAAGCCTGAATTCTTATAACCTTTCCTCATAGCTGTCTCCTCAGCAGACCATCTCCAGCTCCTTGCATCTCTGCTATTTTCAACAAGCACAGACAGCACCCATCTGCAGCCGTGGCTGCCAGAACAGGGTGACAGATGCACACACATTGACACAACTTCTGCCAAACCAAATGTTGTTCATATTTTCAGCAGGGAGGGTTAGTTGGGTCACTTGTCTCTAGCAGACCTCAGGCTGTACTGCCCTTTTTGTCTCATTTGCCTTGCCCACGTGGTTGAAACTGGTCACAGGGTTAAAAGCTACCAGTAGGTTCAGAGATGGCATACACCGGCTCTGGTTCCACAGCATACAAACCAAGCAGCAAACCTAAGCCTAAGTGGCCTTCCACCCTGTCAATGTCAGTTATTACAATTGTGAATTCTATTACCAATTCACAAAAGAGGTTTTGGTTTATCCAGCCACTTTCCATCGCATGATGCAAGAGGGCAGCAGTTGACCCACACTCTGACTGAGGCTTGAAAACATTCTTCTGGTTCAATAGCCACGTCCTGATCACAGCTACACTTTTCTATCACAGACACTATATAAGCAGACAACATACATGGTGCGTGCTTCTGCCTTTCCCTTTTGCTTCTTCTTATCTCTAATATACGCCTTAAAACACATGCAGGGAGCCAACAGCAGACCAAACAGCCTAAACTCCATTTATATCCCAGTGCTTAGTATTGCACATTGCCTGGCTCTAGTCTCCAGAAATTCTTTAACAAAGGAACCACAACTGAAGAAATTCAGTGAAATTTGGCCGATCTGACCTCACCCTCTGGAGCCCACCTACTTTGCTGCAGTGTAGCAAGGCTAGTTGTGTCATTTCACCTGAAAAGCTGCAGGGCTTAGGAATACAATTTTGATTCATAGTTAAACAAACATTTTCTTACCATCATTAAGACCAGGGACTGGACACCATGGATGTAGCCATTGACTTGTTACAAGAGCTGTGGTTTAGGTGAGAGCCCTAAAAATACAGAAACCACCACATACAAAACCATGATTCATGTTTCTGAGTGCAGCTGAGTCTGGAACTGATTACAATTTATACCAAATGGCACCAATACTTTTTATATCCATATGGACCCTTTAAAAAAAAAAAAAATAGTCCTTTTTCAGCCAGCCATTGCCTTGCTACAAAAAATAAAAGTGCTGACATGGTAGAACTGAATACTAAAAGTCCCTTATAATGCTGCTGTGTTAATGAGAATGAAGTTACGACAAAACTAGTGTTACACACATTTTAGCTAGAAAGACATTTGATGTGAACAGATACTTTCATGTTGAGATGCTATTCAGTGAAAAATTAGCCACTGTTAAAACAATTCAAAGTGAGCACTAACATTCCTTGGGAAAAAACCCCAGTCACAGCTGGACAGATCATTTCAATCTGAGAGACAAAACTGGCAGTCATGACAAATATTCAGCTAGTCAGTGGCAACTGACACACTCACATAAATTCCTGACTAAGAGAAGTCCTAAAACACTAAAGGCACTGAAGTGGTTGTCTTGAACTATTAGCTCCCAGTGATCCTCACCCTCGGGGACCTGGGGGGTGGGGGGTGAGGATGGGTTCCTCACTACCCCTTGAGTGATGTGCATCTGGTAGCAGAGGGGCTCCTGGCTTTGGCACGCTTTCCTAACTTCTCAAAAGGAAAGGTAGCAGATCCCATTAGAGCGTGTCGTGGGCCTCATCCAACAATTGCACCACAGTGCATTCCTTCAAAGTGCACAGCAAACTTAAAAACCCCACTGCTGCCTCTAGACAAGACTACAGTATTGTTCTTTTAATAATGCCACCCACTCTGAAGAGTATTTTGTACTCACTGGAGACACTGCTAACACCAAGCAGGCCCAGGGAGCTATTGAGGAACAATTCAAGCAAAGAAGAGGTGAATTGCTGGGTGCCACAGAAGCTACTGCTCACTTCTGAGATCATTATTTGGTATGTATATAGCTTTTTCCATCAGAAAATCTGAAATTTATGCAGGAAACCAAAGTCATATGTTCAAAAGAGAAGCACAGTAACTGAGAGTGAGTGAATGAGGAAAATCAGCCATTTATTAAAGGCTTCTCCATGACTGACAATGTCAGTTTGTGAGATTAACAGCATTCTTTGGGAGAATGCCAAGGACTGGGCTACAGTCAATGCCTTCACCTGCAGGAATAATGTCATGCAGCAGAACTAAAATAGTTGGACCCTGCTGGGGCACTACCTCTGCAGCTGGCACAGGCTGTGTTTGCACACCAAACCGTGAAAGATCTTAGAACCCTAATACCACCCAACCCCCACAATCTTTAGCATTTGAGTGCCCATATACCAAAAAGAAACAGGATTATCCTGTGACAACCTGCAGTAGTAAGTGATTTTACTATCTGGTGGGGAAAGAATGATGTAAACTAAAGAAATGCAGGAAGTCAGCCATGTCAGCTTTCCTTCAAGACCACTGAATCACCAGATACATATTTTGACTCAGAGGCTCCTAATAGAAGTCTTCAGGCTGCATGTTCTTCCCAGTTGTGTCTGGGACCTGTGATTGCTCTGCTCTTCTCTCTCTCAGGCTGTAGGAATGGGAAGATACCTCTGTGCCTCTACAATTGAGCAACCTCACTGCTTTGAAGTTTGATCTGCCTGAGGCAGGAGATTGCACTAGGGGCCTCTAGTGGTCCTTTCCAAGCTACATTTTTCCATGAGAGGCGGTTGTGACCTGACAAGCAGCCTCTGCTCCCTGTACTTTGCTCCCCTGAAGACAGGGAATCTAACAGCAGGAAAGTGACCCCTTCCCTTCTCCCATACCTGAGCACATGCCAGGAGCATGCCTTTCACTTTGGGAAAAACAGAACACCAATCTGCTCAGCCTGGCTCAGGAGAATCCCATCCAGAGGGAGCATTATGCACAAAATGTGCACTATTGCTTGCTGTCAACAAATATGGTCTTGAAGAGTTAGGTGGCAACCTAAGGTGAAAGAAAAATTCTGCAGTAAAGTTTTTGTCTTAACAAAAGACACAGAGGAGGGGGGGAAACCAGGATCTTGTTATTTCTTTCTATAGTGGCTTTCCCTTCCCCTCAAGTCATGCTTTGCCACACACTGCTTTCCATTAGCTCTGAACCAAGGGGGATGGAGAGGATACTGCTGAGCCAGGATGGAAAATTTCTACGTGACAATTTCAGCATCACCTCCAATCCCTATCTACTCATGCTGCCAGCATCCATTCTAGGCTGGATTTTTCCAAAGCACTCCATATTGATTTAGCTCTCCTCCCACCGAAACCTGTGGCACCTCCACGGATTCCAGTGGGAGCAGAGCAAAGGCTGTGCCAAATTCTTTTGAAAAAAATCCCACCATGTGTGTTTAATGAGGAATGTCTCTGGCAGAAAAGTTCAGAGTACAGCAACGCAGATATTTTTACTTCTTTCACATTAGAAGTTTAATTTCTGCCACTTGTCATCCAGGAGGTAGCTGTCCAGAAGAGTGGGTAGGATCTGTTCCAAAATCCCCAGCCAGATATAGTCTGTTATCACCTAAAACTGAATTTGACTTTCCTTCATCCACATGGTCCCTGTCACTTTGTGAGTGGGCACCATTCTCAGGACTCACGCCTCCTCTTCCTCCTGCAGGCAGCCATCCAGCTCAGCTTTGGCCACAAGGACATTCCCCACTTTCTGTCCCATTTGATATCCCTTTCCAGGGCCAGTCCTCACTGTAGTCCTGCTTCTGCTTTTCACCTCCAGCGCACCCTCTCATTTGCTCATGACCCAAAGCCTCAGCATCCTATGCACCCATTTCCTTCCTCTTTGTTGGCACTGGACTCTACAAAGTACTTTCCAGTCTCTAAATACAGATCTGGCATGTGGTGAAACAGATAGCTACTATCCGGTACTCAGAAAAATCTTCCGCCAAGGCAAACTTATCATACCCATCACAGCAGTCTCTCTCCTCACAGAAATAGAAAGCACCACCACCAAGTCAACTTTCTATTCTTCCCAAAACTACCCAGAAGGATGTGACATGGTCATTGTTCTTTTCCATAAACAAAAAATTTCAAGTATGCTTTCAGCAATGAATGTATTCTTTGGCCTGTAGCACCACCAAACTGAGCTGAACAGCAAACATGGAATAAGTCAGTTTCAAAAATAAAACAGGAAAGCGAAATACTCTGATTTGTACAACAGTGAGCTGAATGAACACAGAATTTTTATTTGCATTTGTTCATGTACAGATTTCATTTTTTCCAAACAGTGAAGAAAAATAAAGAATTATTATTTGAAAATTCCCTTAAGCTGAAAAGAAAAAAGAAAGGAATTACATTAACTATATTACTCATTGCAATGTTAGTTCATTTCAGTGCACTGAATATAAAACAAAGCAGGTAATAGGGAGCTTTCGAGGGTTTCACTATTGAATGAAACAACACATAGTGCACCCAGCCATATATATTAATTTTACTTATGGTGTTTGGTTATTTCACCAGAAGGCAGTAGTAAGTATTTTTAGCCAAACTGGTCCTTACTTCATCCAGTAAAGCTTGGTTTATGTTTGAGACTTTGCTAAAACCATTACATCTACCATGTACTACACCTAACAAAATACTTGCATATGCATACCACAAGGAAGATAGCCTAGGAGAATCTCACATTACAGGTATTTTCTCTGTCTGAACATCTAACTTAAAACAGCTCCAAGAGATTCAACAGCACAAGGGGATCAAGGGTGAGGACCTTGAGCAACAGCGCCGTGCACAGTGTCTACCAGCCTTCAGGGCAGACCAAACAAAAGTTCCCGGCAGCAGCTCTCTCTCACTATGATTCCTTCGTACTTCTAATTTCCTTTGTACTTCTAATGACTCTGGTTTAGTTCTCTGTGATTTCCACTCTAAAATCCTCATTCTGCTGTACAAGTGCAATTGACGGTATCTGTTAATATCACTGTATTACCATTCTCCCACCTAATATTGGTGCGACTCCACAGGGAGCAACTGTGCTCCCAATATATGAAAACTACAGCAATTTTCTAACACTTCAAAACTTCAGAAAATGAAATAATTCAAAACTGTGAGGAATAAAGTATTTAAAGCCTTTTGAAAGAGATCTAGCAACGTTAACCATAAAAGTTCTCTATGTTTCAAAACAAGTAGTTAGTATCTCACTGAATCCTTCCACCTCCCCTGATGGCAACACAAAACATGAATTAAAATGTACTTTAATTAAAGGGCAATTAGTAAGAGTCAAACTATATCTTTTTAAACTATGGCTTTTGGGGTTTAAATTATCTTTATATAAAGGATTTTACTGTAGCATCATAAATGGGATTAAGTATCAGCAGCTTGCAAAATTTATAAATTATAAACGTAATTGATAAGTTAGTCGAATTCCCCCATTGCACAATCTGAATCCAGCACCAGCTGTTCAACAACTGGACAGAAATACAAGCAAATATCATAAGGAGCTGGAGATACAGCAGGTTGGATTATAGTGTGCCATTATAGTGCGTTTGGGCTGAAAACTGCAGAGAAGAGGAGTGCTCTGGAGAACTGCTGTTCACAGGTTCTAACAGCAAAGATACTTTTCCTCCTGCCTTTGTCACTAGAGGTCAGCACAGCATCTGAAATTCCACATTGTTCACGTTTTTAAGGAATAAGACTCCACAAGTCTTAGGGGGAAATAGTGGTCTTAAGAAACAACCCCTAGACGACAGAATTTGTGTTTCTGCAATCGGAGAAATGTGAAATGTGAAGAACACAGCAGCAACTGAGAAGTCTGAACCCAAAATGATAGTAAAAGCATGCTAGAAGTCTAAAGGTTCCCATAGAGCAATTAGATTCTAACAAGGGCTGCTTTTAGAACAGTCATTCACCTAAGGTAAAAGCTGTCACCTAAAAAGCCCAGCTGACTAACATTTGTGAGGACTGTTCCTGATGCATGAGAAATAAAATACTTAATCTCCCTGCACAACAAAACTACCCTAGGCTAGCTCATACATGCACATCAAGGAGACAGGGAAAACATTAACTGCACTGGAACAATTCCTAGGAATACAGGGTGAAAAACAAATATATAACCACACAAACAGACACTCCACAACGCAACAAAACAGAGATCCACTGTGTGATCCTTGTCGCTTTGAAGTTACTGGAGAAACCTCATGGTAAGATAGTCCAACTGTCCATGCTGCTATTCCTGTCCCCCAGGGCCTTCCAAAAGTCAGATTATTGTCAGCCAGGAGGTGACACGTTATCACAGCACCTGACAGGAACCATGAAGGAGTAACTCTTCCTTTTAGAAAAGGAGACTGCGGCAGTCAGCTGCTCTCAAGACAGGTGCAAGCAACAGATTTGGCACTGAAGAAATGACACCTTGTGGCAGGGAAAATCCACCTCCTCTCCTCCTGGAGCATGTGAGCTTTTCTAAGGGTTCCATGTTCTGGTATGATTTATGGTGTTCAATTCAACACTCCAGCAGAAGAGCACACATTTGTCAGTATGACCCAGACTCCCAACAGAGAACTGTAGCTATACCCCAAACAGCCATTTAGTACAGACTGTCCTACCTCTGGTGGAAGCAAAGGGGCTTGGACCACAGTGTCTTCTACAACCCAACACAACAGCATTTAGCACAGTTTAACCTGTCTCCCCAGTTCTGGCAGATACAGGAAAGCAAGAAATTGAAATCCAGAAATGTTTGCTCAGCAAAGGGAAGCCCCTTCGAATAGGGGCAAAGCAAACTACAGGAAAATAAATTCACATTGAGATATGGAGAAAGTAACACATCTTTGTCAATAGATCATACTAAGGGAAAACTGGTGTAAATGAGACCCCCAACTCCACCAGTCTAACAAAAAGCAGAGGATTTTAGTAATTTTTAAATATTTTTTTTCCCCTAATCTACCCCTTGCTAGGAGGGCTAAGTGAAATGGTGTGCACCCAGCTCCTAGTAAACATGAGAAAGTTAACAAATTCCTGTTCGGAAGCCTTTTAGCCAGAGATGCATTACCTGTAAAACACATTATTGCTCTTTTGTGTACTTCATGCACAAAGGAGGAAACAATTGGTCACTGCTATATGTTCTCTCACTTTTTTTCTTTGAAAGTTCAATTCTAAAAGGCACACATTAAAATCAATACAAGAGTCTAAAAGATCAAATATCTAAAGGCTGAGGTAGAGGACTATAATGCCTGAGGTCTTTTTTCTATTACTAATACCTTTGAGTCAAAGTGCATGGGAGACAAAAATGGGCAGTTGTGCTAAGTGCTGTAAAAAAGGCTTTCCCTCCACAGAGGCACAAACTAAGAAAATAAGATGGGTACAGGTGGAAAAAGTATATGAGGAAATAACGAACTAATGGTAGTAATAGTGAGAGCAGCTGCCCACCCTATATGAACAAGGGGATGCGGTCAGGAATGGGGTCTTGTGACATGGCATCCTGAGCAGACAGGCGAGTAGAGACGCTACCCACAAAGACGGACAGCATCAGAAGAAGAACTTGTTGGAAATAATTTCTTGCAGCTAAAGAACCTGCTGAAATTTTAAATAGCCCCGTTTACCTTTCTGGTTGCCCTGCAGCAACAGTGTTGACGTTTCTGGAGGACAGTGGGATGAAAGAGAGTTTTGCAGAAGAACGGTGAGGTAATGTTGCAGTTGTTAACAACAGCTTCTCCCAAGTCAGGGAGAAAACACAAAAGTGCTTGCAAGAAAATGTTACAAGTGGGAACATAAGATGAAATCATGAGCTGGCTAGAAGCAAAGATCAACTCTGCTAGACTAAATTATGCACACCCTAAGCAAGACAGAAGTAGAACGCAAAGAATCTTGAATAAAAAGATGTGACTGCAAAGGGAATAGGAGACAACTAAAATACAAGGGAGAAAAAAAGATGAAAAGCAGAAACAACCAACAGAATAAGCTTTCCAGATAAAAGTATTACTTCCTGTGAGACCTTTGGCAAGTTACTCTATTTCCTCATCAATACCATGGAGATAGTACTTCCTGCTGTCACCACCTCTCTAAAAGCTTTAAAGTCCCAGTTGTTTGTACAGAAATCAATCATGGGGAAAAGATGGGGATGTACAAAAGGTTAGGTCTTAAGAACTTTAATATTTACAAAATAAAGATTTAACTTTAATCTTCACTATTATGCTGCCATCAGGTTTAATACATGTTCTTTGTTTAAGGTACAGAAAAAAAAATACATTGTGTTTTGGTAAGCAAGAAGGTGAAAAGCAAATTCAACTTCTATTCACGGTCTCCCTTCATAACCACACAATCAAATTAAAACACACAGAGATTGTTTATGACATGAGGGATTACAGACCACAACTATGCTAAACTCACAAGGCTACACAGGGCAGATAACCACAATGTTATCTTCTATGTGTATGTTGACTCACAGCTTGAGTCTGACCTGCGGTTTTCCCTGACTTCTTTTTTCTGAGATCACTGTAAGCAGCAGATGTGTTGGAATATTTATACGTTTTGATGATTTGATTGAGTGGCCAAGGGATGAAAAACAATACGTTTTCAGTACAGTGAATATAAGTTACAATTAGAAAGGTCCCTAAAGTTACAGCTGCTCAGCTGACACAAACTGGCACAGATCCATTAAAATCAATTGGCCGGATTCCCCAGACATCTTAAATCAGTGTCGCTCCACTGAAGTTGATAAAGCAACACCATTTTGTAGAAGCTAGGGATCTGGCCCACAGCCTGCACTGCTGTCCAGAAAGACCATCTGTGTTTAACAAAAATCAAAAGGAAAGTCTGCGTCCTCATAATTTACCCAATACTACTGAGACAAGTAATTTCCATCACATTAAATCAGGTAGACTAAACAACAGCTATAACAGATAAAAACCTGTTTGTTGTTTCTTCCTCAATATAGCTTTAACAGGGAAAGTTACGTAATTTCTTGCAACATATTCCATGAGGCAACAAAACATGAAGGCAAGAAGGAGACAAGAGAAAAGAGGGACAGGAAAAACACTATAAAGAATTCAAGCTATTTAATGAACTAGAGGCACGACAAACTAGAGTGTGCTGCGCTGCTCACACGGACTTTATGTCAAACCTATTCCCAGTGATGTCAGTAACACAATGCTGCTAAGCAGCACAAGGGAGAGGCAGCATAAGAGCAGAGGAGAAGGCTCGGGTAGTTCAGCTTTTTATTTTGTTAGTTGTTCTGAAAAGCTTGCATATTCAAATTTTGCAGGAATTTGAATACTGAGCTAAAACTAAGACAGTAATCACCACTAGGGAAGAAACCATACCAAAGGATCTAGATTCATGTTTTGTAGCTTGTTGGTAGAAATCAAAATTATTCGTGTGAAGCCCCTTTGAGGTGTCCAGCAAAAAGCAGTGTTTTTGTCATGCTGCCATGGGATAGCTCAGTATATATCTTCTGTGGTGAAGAATTCACAATTCTCTTTACGTGAACAAGCTGACTGCACAGAGGAACTCACTGAAAAGAAAGAGTTTGTTTACAAACTTAACACAGACACACATGCTCTTATTTTCAGGGCATGGCATGTAAATGAACTGTGAAGACAAGATTCTTTGGATTCCAGGGGACCAAAAACATCTCCGCGAGTTCTTAGCACCACAGTGTTACTCTGCATCTGCTCCCGCGGACATTGTTTGTCCTAGAAGCTTATGCATAAGAAAGATGAGTAAAAATGGGGCTGTTGGAGAAAATACATCTCTTCTGCTTTGGCTCAGAAAAATCTAACTGTACTTTACAAGCATCTGCCTTCAGCAGCTCTTTCTCACCCTACTTGTAGCTCTCTTCCGACTCCACCAGTTACCTGACCAATCCCCAAAGGAAACTATGAAGTGAAAATTCTGAAGACCTCTTGAGACAGATCCTCATCAAGACTGTGAGGGCAAAGTGGGAATGAAAAAGTTTGCACATTGGGGGAGAATTTCTTCCAATGTGCCAAGCTGGAATGAGAAATGAGAGAAAATCCAGCTTTAACCTTGCCTTCTATTTTTAATATTTGGAGCCGTTTTGAATGACATTGGGAAAAGATGTGTATTTTGAAGAAAGGTTACCAGCAAAATCAGTGCAAGCAGATTCCTACAATTGGGCTCTACTGGCACCATGCTGATACAAGGCAAGCAGCTATTCAAGATTAAGCCTCTCCGGGGCTCTGGCAGTGCTTGGTGCTAACTGCACCACAGTGCACAGAGAATGTGTGATGTAAATTCAAGTTCTGTAACTACTAGCAACTCATTGAGCAGATTTAAGATTTAAACTAAACTACATTTGAATAAAGGTATGCACAAGTGAAATACTGCTAAGTAGCTTTGCATTTCAGTGCTGTTATATTATGGAGATCAACTTTGCAGAAACAGAGTTAATTAGGTCTATTCCACAGCTATTCCCTAATAATGAATTCAATGAACTTTTACACATTGTGAGTCCTTCAGCCTTGGTCTGAAAAAGCCAGAAAGACGGCAGCTTGCTTTCAATCACCTCCACAACAGAATCTTCTCAGCTAAAACTGGTTCCATGCTTCAGCTGGAGTCGGTGTTTGATACACTGTTCACTAGGAAGAATTACATTCCTCTGACAGATCTGTAGTAGGAGATCTGCAAAGACCTACATCTAAGATTTTAAACCTGTCTCCTAATTACCAGCATTAACACAAGAAAAAATATCATAAATATAGTCATTTTCAGGTCTTTCTGAGAGGAGTTTGAGCTGGAGCACTCCATTTTGGTTTAACTTATAAAAAGGTACTTTAAAGGAAAACCTGGGCCTTGAGTTACCATTAGTTTTCAAGAAATCAACAAAAATGCTTATTCACCACCACTTGTATGTCTCTTGTTTTCTTTCATGAACAATCAAATTCTTGTTATGAGAAACAGAATCTTTGCAAAGTTTTCAACAAGGCAGGCACTTTCCTGAAGATGCTCTTAATTTTTATATCCACTGTTCAGACATCATCTAGTCTACCTAAAGCTAATACAGATTTGCTAATTATCAATTTGAGTATTACCTGAAAATGGTTAATACTTTTTCTAAGCTTGTCAGGGCCTTGGAAGCTTGGTATGTATTTCTAAAACCACTAAGCTGAAAATAATTAAAATTTGAAAACTTCTGATCAAAAAAAATTGCTCAAAGCCCATCAAAATAATTATTTCAAATTCATTCATAAAACATATTTGAGAATTTTAACACAGTTGTTATTCAAGATCTGTAACTGCACAGCTGTCCTCATTGAATACAAGCACAACAATTCTGCATGTAAATGCATTTAGTTTGCTTTAACACTTCCAACCCCTTCATTTCTAGTTCATGGCTGCAGGGTGAGTTTTACTAAGGAAGAAGTACTCAGACGAAATGATGATTCACGGACTTTAAGCATCATTCTTAAGCATGTAACATCTGCACCTCCTGTAACACATATTTTGCCATCCTAAAACATGTTGGCCATCTTTGTTCCAACTTCCCAGTCTCAAGCAATTTCAAAATTTTAATCAAAATTAAATACTTAAGGAAAGTGATGATTACTCTACAGATTAAGGTCAAAAGGCCTAGGGCTATTGTGTCTCATCATTATTTTTTTTTTTAAGTACAAAAAATGACATCCTAGCATGTTACTGAGCAAGTGTTTGCCTCACACAGGAGAACTGTGTCTGCACGGCAAACTTAATAAAATTTTTTTTACTTATGTTGGTGGGGGAGGGCAAAAAACTCTAAGATCTTTCCTTTGTTTAAATGCATTTCCTGCCTTCCTTACTGCTATAGACTATGTTGTGGCAGGCCTATTTATAGTCCAAAGAAAGGAAAAAGCACCACTGGAGGCAGGAAAACTAAGTTGGGAAAGAATAGAAGGAAGTGTGGCTGCCATTTAGCCAAACAATCTAGAACTAATTGAGCTCAAAAGAGCCCCAGCCTCAGTGAAGCTGCTTCTGGGAGTGAACAGAGCACAATCCTGCTTCTCTCTCCACGGCCCTGCCAGGGGACACTACTGGGCAGCAAATAACCTCAGCATCTCAACACTGTGACGACTCCTCATATAAAGGAGTGTGCTGAAAGTTAGATACCTATAAAATTAAGGTAAGTTCTCCTGGCATTTTTGCTTGATGCATTCTCCGTATTTTCAGATGCAGCCAGATTGGTAAATGAAAACAGAATGAGTTTTAGAGAAGGAACGGTACGTGAATTTTAGATAAGTTTGAATTCAATTACAGATTCTTCAGAACTTTCCTTAAGTTAAGAAGCCTTTGCCATAGATCCATCAGATAACTTTGCTGTTTTCCTCACCTATGTCATGTTCACTTTATAATCTGTGATTAAGTACTAAAGAAATGTCAATATGGTAACTATACGCCCCAAAGAAAAATAATGAAGTTGACTCTGCATTAGGTTAAATATATAGATTTACAGACAGAGAGAGAGAAATATATGTAATATATATTAATACAAGATGTGTTAATTTAGAATACATAAACATAATAAAATGTATATAATTTACAACTGAAATTTTGTGAGATTTTAAGTCTAATGAGACACGCTTGAAGGTAGAGATTTAGCCAAAATTAAAGCACCCAAAAGTTTCTATAACTTCAGAATTTATTATGGCAGGTAATTTGTATGTGTGTATGTGCACACATGCATATAAAATACACTATTCATAGATATTGATATGTATTATTCATTGCGGGTTTGCTTTGCAATACCATGTAGTTGCCATTCTGAGGTCTAATTTAAACTGACAGTAGAATACGAGTGGAAATTTTTAATCTGCTTATTTTCAAATACTGTGTACAGTTATACTATCATGACTGCGTGTGTAAAAAGCTCCATTTTAAGACATACCAGTGTACAGTCAGCACTAATTCACTGAATTAACAGCAACAAGATAAACTTTTAAGAAGGAAAAATGAAAAGTTATTTTACGATTGTGTTTGATCACAATTTTCAACACGTATGTTGCTCCTCTAACAAAGGAAATGCTGTTATGATTTGAAGGCAAGAGGATAGAAGCTGTAGAATACTAGATTCAGTACTTCATCCTGCAATTTTTACCTATTTTGAACCATCCGTGAGAATAACTTTTGTATTAGTCTCACTTGCATTAACATACTGCCTTTATGTGTATGCCATTCAGATTATTCATTTGTTACTCAGATGTTATTTAGGATTAGTGTTCTGTTATAAAAAGTTGCTGGTGAGTAAAAAGGAAGTGTGGTGTGTTGTTATTCTACTGTATCCCCGTAGGATACTATTATGTTTAGAGTCTGTTATTGTGAAGATAGCAAGGCAGGATGTCACCCATATAGGTGAAAAGCTGCGACAGGACAATTGTGAACAGCAGCAGTCAGCTGAAAATCTGATCCAGGGAGGTGCCAAGCAGCAATTTCCATGAAGCAGATGTTAGTCAAGCTCATAGCAGATGTTAGTTAGCTCATAGAAATTAGGCTTTTATTTGTCTGATTTCAAAGTACTCAATTATTTACAGTAATTCTCATTTCCAAGAGAATATAAACCTGGTCTTGTGAAGAATAAAAGACTTGTAATGGGAGTAAAAATAGAAGCCTATACAGATATTCACAACAGAAAGCTCTTTAGACTGCAATTTGAGTAACTAGCACAGCACACTCTTGTTTAGGTAACTTTCCTTGCTTTCAATTTCAATAACCAATTCCCCTGCACAAAAAGCAGAAACAAAAAAAAGGGAGTTAATTGTAAAAAAATGAAGATTAACCCACCACTCTACTAGATAAGCTTTGGTAAAACTTATAGGATGGAGGGAAGGTATGGAGGCAAAACTGCGGCTAAATACCCAAGCAAAGAAGCATTGCAATTTCTGCTGCAATTGTTTCCATGATACAATACAGTTGCAGAGCTGTTACAATACAACTGAGCAGCAAACACTGGACCATTCAGATTTATTCAGATCTGCAACACTCACCACAACAGTATTTTAAAGCTTGGTAACACTGCATTAATGTAGAAAAACAGGGACTGTTGCTTAGCTATAAGGAGAATATAATTCACAGATTTACAGGAAGAGGTGATAAAATAATGTACTGATGCACTTTTGCATTTATCTGTGAAAAAGATATAATAGATGGCACTTAGAATTGTGTAATTAATACTCTTAATTAATTCATATCCTTAATGAAGAATTAATAGAAGAAATTCTCATAAGAACCATGGACACAAACCCACTGAAGCCAAGAGAGTTGCTTGTGCCACTGAGAACTGAGTTTTTTGTTCTGAAGACACATACTCCACTCAACTAGTTTCTTACAGTATGCTGTATAGGCAACATGACAGTAGCTCAAAGCTACCCTGCTCTTTCTTCAGTCCCTTCTCCCATTTTACCATCTAGGATAGGCTCAAAGCAACGTAGAATCAGGGAAAATGTGTCAGCATTATGGCTCAAAACATACCATGTTGTTTCCAAAAATGATGGACTGTCTTAGAAAAAAAATGGTTTAGAAATTACTGTCAGGTTTTCTGCCTTTGAGAACTTAAGGCCAGTGTTTTCAAGTTTGTCTCTCTAACTGCTAGAGTTAGTAACCCTAGTTTAAAAAATGGAAACTGCCTCACATAGTCACATAATCACAGAAGCAGCAGTTTTAGGGGGGAAAAAACAATAACGCACACACATAAAAGGATTTGTTTCAAAACTGCAAGAGTTCACAAGTTCGTGAGTGCAGTTTTGTCCCTAAGATACAATCATTCCAGAAGGCCTTAAAATGAAATTTACACCCCTGCACCTTATAAAATCTTACTACCTGCTAGGGTCTAACTATTCAGCAGGAAATTCTTTGTATATAAACACTTTGGAGTTTTTGTAAGTACTAACAGGGTTGCAATTATTAAGACTCCAAGCTAAAAATGGAACAGGAGAATTTGATACAAGCAGAAGGAAGTGGAGGTTCACATGCTTTCTACCCGGACATTATTTTGCCAGGAGACATAAAGAAATGTAGTGTTGTCAAATAACTACTTCAGTCAACTGTCACTACTGTGTGCACAGCGTGGGTTTCTGGTTCCGGGAAAGCTGACTAACTTAAAGAAAAATCACACGACTTAAAAAATAATGCACTTTGGGTGACAGACAAACCATGCCATGCTTTCATGCAAAGCTAGCTCAGGTTTAGTAAGATTTATTATTCTTCATGCAATTGCTCAGAGTATCTTAATTACTCCCTAAGCCCCTATTCCACTATACCAGATACTTTTACAAGGGAGCTTTGTCCTCCCAGTCACAGTCAAGCCCACTAACATTAAAGAGCAGACTTAGAAGTTCTAGTGTGTCTATTTGGGGCAGTCAAAGCAAGATTTTTTGAGAACACATGTACAGTCTACAGCAGTCTTACACAAAAAACAGAACTAGGAGAGAGAGACCATAAAAAGAAACCCAGCTAAAACACATTAAAGTTCAATATTGGACAGCATCAAAATAGTTCTACAAAAAGAAGCAGCTGTTCAACAATTACACCAGAAATATCAGTGCTAAAAAATAATTTCTTTGATAATGTCTAAAAAGCCTAGCTTATAACTATGTGCTGAATAACTTTGTGACTTGTACAAATGTTGATACAGGTGCTTAAATTTAAGCATATGAGTAGTCCCATTGATTTCAAGCAAAATTATTTCAACAGGCTGATAAAATTTAAAGCCAGGCAGAGTCATTAGATCATCTAGTCTGACTTCAAACACATCGTGCTAATTTTACCATTCCTCTTGTTCAAAACCCAAAAGCTTGCCGCCTTACAACAGAACATATGGATATAGTATGTTCAGGATAAAAGTTTAAGGGGAAGATAATGGTATTCTGCATGCATGAGTAGCAGCTTACTACAGTGAGAATTGTTCAAGTTGACACAAATCCCTTAGCTCAAATGGGAATTACATGTTGCACAGGCTTGGTACCAGCTTACTTCACAAGGGTAAAGGACAAGAAGATTGGAAGATGGACTGTTTCTCCCAGAAGTCTTTGTGCTACCAGAAAAAGCCATTAACTTTACATTGGTTACTGTCCTTCTCTTCTATTGGATTAGAGAAGTACTGTTGCATAAGGAAGGATGAATGAAAATGCCGCTTTACAAATCAGCCTTCATGCCAGAGCGCAGCTATATTTCTTGCCTTCAGTTCTCTTATTTCCCACAGGCCACCTGCAAATTGTGGTACATAATAAGGTGCCACTGTTCAGAAGCCGATGAGGCATAGAAGTGTTAACCGAATGGAGACATACAGCAAAAATTAAATTGTCAATTTTCTTATCATCACTTGAACACCTAGACACTTTGAAAAGACTTACTATTTGAACAAAAGACAACAGAAAAAGTGGGAGACTTGACCTGGGAACTCCTTTAGAAGAGTAAGTGATAGTGGTTTTATATCACATGAACACAGAACAGCAAAAAAGTACTATGGAAGGAAACAACATATGGTCATAACAAAAAACAAAGGGAGGGGGAACAAGAAAGACTGTCTTGGAGTACAAATTCACCTTACCCACAATTCATACTCTGTTTCCAGGATTCAAAGATTCATTTAACTACAAAGGATCTCCCACACTGCAGCAGAACAGAGGAGCTGGAACACACAGCCTCCAGGGCTTCTTTGAAAACACAGCTATGAGAAACTGGGTCTATCCTTTAGGAAACTAAGAGCCTAAAAACACTTAAGTTGATATACATCCCAAATATACTGCATTCACAAAACACCTAGAACAATGTACAACTCCACTATATGACATAGTATTACTAACACTTGTTCTGTCCCAACTTTTGACAGCAGGGGAAAATGGCAAGCATGCTACCATGGTTCAGTCCTCAGCTCTTCTGTAAACTCATTTCAGCAATTTGCTCTCATATCTGCACTGGATATAATCTCCTCAGCCACTTGTTAAGTAATGGTTGCAGACCACTTTATTACAGCGGTCCCCTAAACAGACTGTGTGGATGCAAGCAGCTGCACAATGCAAAATGTAGCCCTGCTGTAACAGTCCTGTCATGCAGGACCATACACCTCCAGAAATACAAAAGTGCAAATTGACCAGTCTGTTGCCATTATTGCAAAGAAGTGATGCCACCTGATCAAGACAGCACAAAGGTAGTAAACATCCAGAGCAGTTACAGTGTGATACAATGCATTGTGAGTAGTCTATTCCACCAACAGGATCCAACCATATGCCAAATAACTTGGTTTTGGGGAATTCAATGTTCTGTCAAGCTAACTGGTCTGGCACTGTCCCTCTAATTAATTCATGACAGTTTACATTATAAAGCTGGGGGTCACTTGACCTAGAGAGAACAAAAACTAATGTGTACCAACTTCTCTGTTTAGATAGGTCAGCATTCTCAAATTTATAACCTAACCTACTTTATTTTTATAACTAAGTATCATAACATTGCTATTTTGGATTATTACCGTACCACAATTATCTTGGGAAGCTAGAGACAAAGACAGACCTCCAAAGATCGGCTTGCTTAATATTAAAAAGCAGAAACACTGAAACAGCATTCAATCTTAACTGAGTTACAATGTGTTCTCCATAATTTCAGAAATGGGGAGAGGCAAGGGAGGAGAGTGGACTAATGCTGAATTCTTCAAGCAACTTGACCTTCCTCCCAGGCATAGCTAGTCTCTTCTTTCTCTCTTAAAACAAGGAATCTCCATACTGCCTTCACATAATGCTGTGGTTTTCTACTGCAACACAGCCTAGATGGAATTCTGGACATGGTATATCATCCTATTATTGCTACATTCTATTCATTCATATCTATTCTATTAAAGTAAGAGGGTGACTAATGGTCCTAAGTAATAATTAAGAGGAAAAATAAGATAAAAAAAGCAAGATAATGTCCTCAATACCATTAAGAAACATGAAACTGGAACACTGGCAATGCAGAAAGGCCCAGATCCAAACAAGCATAATACATTCAGCACAGTACATTGTATGTACACAGAGACCTTGGCCCCAAGGGGCTCTGGCATACAAAAATATTAAGTATTGTGGTTATAATAAATAAACGTCCTCACAACGAATGAGCATGAAAGCAACAACCTTTCTCTCATCTTTGTACTCAGTACTTCACAGAGTACACAAAAGGCATAGATGGATCCAAATTCAGGCATCTCACAGTAAGTTTGGAACCATGGACCACAAGATGCAATGCAGTGGACAGGTTGCTGGATAACAGTCTGACTGATAAACATGCTGTGCATTGGATTTACCAGAGACCATGCCTGCCAGTTCTACCAGCTGAGGCATTCATGATCCATGCCTCATTTTATAGTGTAAGGACAAGCTTAAAGTGCTATTGTGTACGAGGAAGTGGTGCAGTTTTTTTTTTAAATCTTGACAGAAACTGTTAAAAACTGTTAAAAGCAATGTTCAGTTTTTTCCTAGGGAAAAGGAGGAAACAGGCGTGGGTTTTTGCTGTTTTCTGGGTCTGTTACCAGACTCTGTTGCTTCTACTCTTGACAAATCAATGCAAATAGAATATGTCAAGCTGCAAGGTGGGATGTATTGCTTCAGGTTAATACTCAGTACCAGCCAATGCTGCCTCACTGAGAAGAGAATGACTTACTAAACCAAGAGCCACTGTGACATCAATGGTGGCAATGTACATCAAAATTAACAAAATAGAAAAAACATTTTTCATTATTTATGCATAACGCAAAATTGGCGGAATAACATTCTCTGACATACATGTTGAGTGAAAAGCATACTCTGAGGTGATTTATACAAGACTGATCTGAAAGTAGTTGAACTTACAACAGGAGAAACAAGTAAAATATGAGAGTCCCAGAAAGCTAGCTACTTTTCCGTAAAAGAGATTATAATGCATTATAAGACATACATTCATTGACTTGAAAACTTTTTGTCCAATTATCACTCCACTTCATGCCTGAGAGAGGTAATGAAGAACTCTGAAAAACGTGATGATGTCATACTGTTGTCTAGTTGTACTCATTTGCACCAATTGTGGAAAAAAACATACTTGTTAAAGATTTTTAAATGGTAAAGGAACTGCTGATTAACTCAAACTTACCAGATGCAGAAAAGACAACAAAAACCGAGAGTCACTGGGTATTCGACACAGCAGCAGTACCCCATCCATGTTCAGCAGGTCATCCACAACAAGGGTGGCTGCAGAAGCCTAGGAAAAAGAAAAAAAATCTTCTCTAAATGCTCAAGTTTGTTTAGAAATCCTCAAATTCAGAGCAATAAAGGTGGTACTGGAAAAAGGACTCTATGACAGATTTGCTTTTGAGCTTAGTAGTGCTCTGTTTCTCAAATGAGCGTATCCACCTTGTGGAATATAGGTGTTTAATTTAGTTGTTAATAAGACAGTGAAGAGCTTTTTTTGCTTTGTTTTTTTTTTTTTAAACAATCATGAATATATTGTTACTGCCACAGAAGAGGTCTTTAGCACCTGCTTTGACTGCATAGCACAATTCATCCTACCCCATAGCAAAGCCAATGTCATTACAGTATAGAACAACTGACATTTGTCAGTCCATCTCTGTACTCCAAAGATCACAAGATAAAAATCTCTCATTTGTTTCCAAGAGGGAAAAAAAAAGTCTTTCTAAAATAAAAAAATTCCATTTTATTAACTGACAATCTGAGAAACAACATATACATTCATCTATTGATTGCTTTGCATCACCTATTTCACGAACTCCAACTGCTTTTTGTAAAAATGAAGGAGAAGCATCACAGGTAAACTCACAAGGAGCATGCAATCTCATCAAACAAGTAAGAATCTATTAAACAAGAAAAAGTTTCTGAAAGTACTGAGAAACTTGAAATTGAAATGCTTCCTCCTGCATTAGTCACTTGGTGCTTTTCAAGTTGCAAGGAATTCCTCATCCTGGTTTACTCAAGCACCTTGAGTGAACACCAAGAGATGTTTTAAGACAATATGCCTGATAAAAGACAAATTTATTAGCTCACCCCTACATCACCTAAAAGAAATAATACTGAGGATGATGAGAGTCTTAATATTGCTTTTAATAAAACCACAGCCTCTTCACTGCAACCACCAGTTAGTGCTCGTGTATGATGCAATTGATCTGTCAAAAGGCAAGTCTGTACTTCAGAGCCTAGAAGTGTTACTGTTTTTCAATGCCATGCCTGGAAGAAATGTTTAACCAAGCACAAAAACTTTTCCCCTCCATTATTTCCAAGAATGGAATTATCAGAAATTTTAACTTAATTCACAAAGTCCAAATTTCAGGCAGGTACACAGCATATTAAATTTCAGTTTAAACTGCTATATTCTCATACACTTAAAATAATTCAAAAGCATATTTTCCAATGGAAAGCAACCAGCAATGTTAACCTTAAGCATTGCTATAGCCTCTACCTATGACAGATAATTGCTGATATAAAGAAAGGACTGATTTCAAGGGTCATACCTAAGGATGGCCTAATTTAATGATACCTTATCTTTTCATTTTTTGCTTTCTCAGCCGTGATGACTGGGTGTATCCTTAGGTGTGAAAAGGGAGGTACACAGTGCATTCGCAGTACTCCTGTGCCCCCTAGAGCATTATATTGAAGAATGTGGAATTGACTTAAGATTGCTAAGGATAAAACATAGCCTATACATGTTTAAAACTGATTTAAAGTAATGTAAGGTTGAAAGACACTTATATTTTCAGCAAAATTTCCTTTCCATTATGTCCTTCAGATGCCCTTTAGCTGACAGCTTAGTGTAAGAGCCGTTGGACTATTTATAGCAGACTTTTTAATCGCACTTAGGTATTTATAAAACATCCTGTCTAGTGAGGGCTTCCATGGTCTGCTTTCATTCACTTCTGCTGATAGTGAAAGCTATATAATATCTGAGGCAGTGAGGTAGACCAGCAAACCAGGCATTCTTTTTTAGTTATGGAATCCATGTATTCTAAAAGGTTGCAGTCAAATCATAATGCAACCAGTTAGGAAATATACATAGTACCACAGACTTGCAGTTAGTAAAACCTGGCATTTATGTCCACAGAGAATCTTACCTCAGATTCATTTGTTACTGAACTCCAGAAGAACACATTAACAGAAAAAAAAAAGACTTTTCCAGGCAACCCACAAAACAGCTGTCCATAATTGCCATATTCCAAAAATAACTCTATATTCCAAAATTTTACACAGCATCAAAGCACTGATGCAGAGATAAGCTCTTTATCAGTGATCAATCTATAAATGAATACACCTACAATTAATTAAATTACACATAAGCAAGACACAGCCAAGTATGTCTCTAAAGATAAGGGAAACAATAGTTAAAACCAAGACAAGAAATACTGTCCTACCGTAACAAGAGGCTCTGGATCCCTATATCCAGCATCAATAAAAGCGAACAACTTCCTGATGTCAAAAGGAACCAAAATGGGTAACTGGTCCATTCTTTACTTCTTTGTAACTTTTCTAAAAGCTATCCATACTACTTGACATTAAAATTTTCTTACATGGAACCATCCCTATCACAATTCGGTGCTAATCATACTCATTTTTTGTTGTTCCTGCTCAGTATTTCTCAGCATGTCTGAGAAATCTGTGTTCATTTCTTAGTTTTTATTGGAGGCATCAGTGTCCACAGAGCAAAATGTACCCTTTTCGATACATTTCAAGTAGTTTTCTCAACAGAAACAGATGCTACTGTACTGTTGTTTAACAAACAGCAAAACTTTTTGTCATCCAGAAGATGCCATCTGATAGAAGAACATATTATTTTTAACAAAAGGAAAGAACAGGGCAGAGGTGGAGGGTGTCCAGAAAGCATCCACAATTTTTTCAGGCTTTTATTTTCAAGAATTATACACATATTATTTCTCTGTTCTGTTTCATGACTTAAATATGTCCATCCAGCATGAGGAACTGATAAACTTTTTCCCGCCTAAACCACAATCAGTTTATGGCATTTTTTTCCTGAGCCATAAAAAAAATCATTTGTCTACCCATTTCAGAAAGTACAAAGGCTCCTTTTCTTTTCAGGGTGTATATCCCAAGTTGCTTGTGGAATATTGGCATTCAGCCATTATCATCAAATTATTCCTATATGGAGCAAGACTACCAAATAAAAATAGGCAGCTATTCAGTGCAGAGTGATGACTCTGTTCTGCATGCTATTTCAAATGGCCCAGGAGCTACTGGTATTTAATCAATGCTATCAAAGAGTGAGATTGATACTGTATTACCAAAGAAATGCAGAAAGTAATACTAATGGCATTTGTGGACTGGTAAACTATTGTGGAACACACTTCAATCACATTTTATGCAGTATCAGCAGGGAGTAATTTTGTAACAAAGTTTGTAAAGAAATTTTGGGTTAATTTTAAAGCTGTATATAAAGTTCTGTAACCCTTGGCCTCAAATGAAAATGCCTGTCAGGGGAAATGAAGCGTCATTTATCGAAGATAACTCATTTGGTCAATGGGCCATGCCCTAAAGCACACTGAGCACTTTCTCCTTTCTCTGCACAAGACCTGGTATTTTATGCCCAATTCTATCAGCAGCCATCCATGGCCAGGGTCTGCAGGAGTTTCCAACCCAGTTCTGCAGGGGCAGCTCTCAGTCCCTCTTGGAAATTACCATGCCACCACTGTCATAAACTTAAATGAACTCATTCCTCATGGGCCTATTTCTCATTTTTAAAGGTTTTACAGTCTCTTCTACTCCTCTTTTAAAGCCTCCTCAGCAGCTCAGAAGGTCCCAAGGTCACACGTGGCCACCCTCTTTAGAGGCCTGAGACAGCCTCCCTAGGAAGCTCAGGGTGGCCGAGAAGAGCAAGTTGTTGACATGCTGCCAAGCCTCACTGATTGCACACTGGGATAAAAACGGTGCAGCAAACATTTGCTGTTGGCCTAGCCGTTAACCTCCTATTCCAGAGCATTCCTCCTCCCTACACTTACCCCGTTTACCTGGCCTTTCAAACAAGAACCTGCATCTCAGGCCTCCGAGGTGAGAAGTCTGAGGCGGCTGCAGCGGGGACCTGAGGCCGCTGGGGGCTGCTGTGGGGCCTCCCCGCAGCGCCTCTCGGCCCCACCGCCGGCGGTGGCACCTTTGGCCCAGCCGGTGCCAGTTCCCCCTCAACCCTGGCCCTCGGCCGGAAACTAGGGCCCGAGGTGACATCCAGAACCTCCAGTCCTCCATCGCCTTTCGCCCCGGGGGCGCTTCTGCCCTTTGTAACGCCTGGCCGACGGAGAGAAGCCGCTGAGGGGTGCGGCCGCTGAGGGCGTGGCAGCGTCCTGTGGAGGGTCCTAACGGCCCTAACGGTCCTAACAGCTCTTAATGGCCGGCGGGGTGCGGGCTTTGCCGATTCCGCCGGCCAGGGGAGGGAGGCCGGCTGCTCGGGGAAAACCAGGATCGAGCCTCCCCGGCCATAAACTGAAGGAGACTTTTCATCAGATGCTTCCCTCTCGCCTGTTTGTTGTTTGGACGCGTTACCAGGGTGTGGGCCCAGGGGCAGGAGACGACAAAGAAAGCACCAAACCCTGTCTCGTCACTGGGGCAAGGTCGGGGATGCTGGCGGCAGGCCCCTCGGCGGGGCGCCTTCACCTCCCGGGCTGCCAGCGGGCTCCTCTGACCGGCTGGGTAGGCCCGTGTCTGGCTGGGTTAGGAGGGTCCGTGTAAACGCAGGAGGGCTGGGTTTTTTTTCCATGAAAACTTACCAAAGAAACCCAGCGGGTGCCCGGTGATGGTGGGGAAATGAAGGATTCCTTCCCTGCGCAAAGCTGTGCTGGCACTGCTGATGGCTGCATGGTTTTGTAACCGTGTGGGACTTTATATAACTTGAAGAGCTGGGTAAGGTCAGAAGAAAGAACCTGAGTTACCCTTTTTCCCCTCATCCTCAGTGATTTACAGGCTTCCATTGGTTTCTGACAAGCGTGCCAGCTATGCTATTGTAATTTAATAATTTAACATCTGAGCAATTCCTTGAATTTGTTCAAATCTCATTTGCAGTACTATTAGTGCAGGTTGTATGTATTTCAGAATAAAGGTCTTATAATGCCCTTTATAATCCAATGAGACTGTGCAATCTTACAAAATCTGGATTTCTTACCAAGCAATAAAATACCAGTACCAACCACATCCTATACTGAGGATGGCAATTGCCTGTGTGCTGTCAGTCTTTTGAATTTAAAGTACCACTGGAGTTTCAGCACAGTAGATCCTACAAGTGCAATGGGAATTAAACATTTTGGAAAGTGTTTTGCATCTCCCCTTCAAAATCCCCTTGACAGTATGCCTTTGTCCTTAAATACCTGAATGGCTAAAAGGTATTAGCCGCAGAGTCTCAACTGAATTTCTGTAGTGTTCAGCTACATATCACCCTGGAAAATTCCATCAGGGTTGGTTCATTTCTTGACTTCAGTGTTTCCCCTTCATTTGTCCTACATCTGGGAACATGGGGATAAGGATGCTTTTGTTTCCCATTTTGCTCTCTCTGTTTAGACTGATAGTCCCCACCTCCAAAGGGCTATCTCAGTCTGACTAGAAAATGTCTGGCACAATGCAGCCCCATAATCTGTGCTGTAAAAATGCTAGACACCAAAATTAAAATGATCTCCAGTATTAATTAGGCACTCATCACTCTACTATCCAAACACGAAAGGTAGTGCTGTTGCTTCTTGAGTACAACTAATCCCCAATTGTTTGCATGATCTCTGGAGTGTCCTGGTCTTAAAGATGCTATGGACATCACAGCATTTTGAATTGTCTTGTTCCTGATGGCTTAAATTTCTAAATATAAATGCAGCAAATTGTGAAGTCAGAAAGAAACTTGAAGTGATCAGCAGGGATATGTTTAACTTTCCATTTCTGCTGCCCCTACAGTCGATTAAGGCTTATCTACTGTTTGGTGTTAGTCATTAAAAAAAAAGAAAGAAGAAGTTATGGAGCACATAGCACCACGTTCCAGTCAAATGCTCTAGTAAAGGCTGCTGTTATGAAAAGGATTTTCTAATAAGAGGAATAATGATCTTCAGATTCTGACCTCCTGGCACGGCAGTGAGATTTATCAGGAGGGGCATGTGACTAGTTAAGACACACAGCCCCGGCTTGAAGGAAACAGCTGCTCATTTCATGCTTTAGCACTTGGCAGCTGGACAAGGAAGGGTGATGTTTGTGTTGAATACCTCTGCAGAACCAACTACAGTAAGTGATTTTCCCTGTTTTTATTTTGGTTTTTCTAAACTGCCACTTTTATCCTAGACCTTTCATAAAAACACTTAAGGGTGAGACATACTTTTGTCACCTTATTGATAAACATTCATTCATGCTCAGAATGCCTATATTTTGCTGACCTGTGATTAACAATAGCATTGGTTTTGCTCTTGTGGGAACAAGACAGGTACGGTGTTTCGTTCCTCATGCTAGCCGGGGAGGGGAAATGGTGCTTATTTACTCGGATGATGGAGTGAAGAGATTATTTATGATGAACGTATTTTTCTTTCTCGGTAGAGCTAGTCAATAGGTACTGATGCAAGTTGAGTATAGAGAAATTTCAGTATTCGGCTTAAAGGTACTCATTTAAGGAACTGACAGAGGTACTCCCTCAAGATAGTGTGATCGGTCTGAAGAAAGTTGTTGTGAGTGGTTACTTTTTTGGGGGCAAATGAAGAGATTTTTTGGAAAGAAAAAGGTAGAAGCAGAGAAATACAAGACGACAGTAAAGATGCACTGATCAAGATATCAAGTCATTCTGGATAATAATACATAATTGGATTGTGAAGGTTGAAAAAATCCTTCCTAAAAACAGGGAGCGAGTCTCCTAAATATCTTCAGCTTTTACATTCAGTTTATTTTTGGATGCTTGCATTTTTGATGGTTTTGCTTCATAAAAGATTGATTTCCCGATCTGATAATGTTTGTCTGTTATGTTCTGAAGTTTTGCTTTAAAACACAGGAATTGTAGTATAGCATATATATAAAGGATCTTTTGACGAATTATTTACATAGAGATGAATAAGATTTTTTTGAGGAACATTTCAGAGGAATGGGAACAAATCAGTGGGTGATGGAGCTTGATATGTGATGAGACTGAGGGATGCCAGGTGCTTTGGGGAAGCTTAAAGAGGGGCAGAGGTAGAGAGCAGTGGGATCGTGTTGAAGAAGGTGTCTGTCAAGTCCAAAGGCCTGATTTTGAGAACAGGACCAAGGGTAAACAGTGGCAAGTTTAGTGAGTCACGTTGTCCCTCCTTTAAAGATAGGGAGAATAATCCTGATTCAAAGATTTCTCATGTAGGAAAGAGAAACCTTATCTATTTTACCCCAAAGTCTTTTATTTTTCTACTAAACTGTAGTTTATGGCTTTGCCAGTTAGCTGGAAATTTTATAGGAAAGTGTCAATCAGTTTCAGTTGTTCACAGAACCAGAAGTCTGCCTGGCTTCCTGCCTGACCGTGTCTCCAAGGGTAGACTGCCTTTGAACCAAGAGCTCAAGCACTATCAGGCTGCGGTTACGCTGCAGCCCTCCCACGCCGATGGCAGGCAAAGCATTGAATGCAGCAGGCCTGTGGGGCCCCCAAGTGCCTGGCTTTACGCTCAGGAGCCCCTAGTCCTCTGAGAACCTTGGCTACAATGGGGCCCCTCAGGCTTGTCCGGTTCTCCATCCCATGTAGCACAAGGAGAGAACTGGTCTGCTGTTGCTGTGTTATTCTGACCCCGGAATAGCTCTCTTTTTCTTCAGAATCATAGGATTTCTTCATTTTGGGGTTAAACTATGCCATTACGTGCTTCTTTACAGACATTGTATTTTATGTTTGTGATTCACATTGCCCAGTCAGATGAAAAAGACTGTTGAAGGACCCTGCTTTGAACCTAAATAAAACCCCAAATCCACCAGAAAATAGATAGGAGGTTAGATCATTCCTGTTATACCTTCTTCTTCCCTATCTCTATCCAAAGCACCATGCCAGGATTGGTGCAGAAGACTGATGTAAAGCCAAATGGTTCTGGATCAGCTGGATTACAAGCCAGATCTATGTGTCTCTTGTGCAAACGCAGGCATCCCTGGGAATTGAGTGTAGTATAAAAGGGAACTAGTGATGATTGCATAGTAAAAATTAAGATAACTGCACTGCTGAGCTCTCCTTCATGTAATGTATGTCTGGAAACGTGTTGTGACGGCGGTCACTGAACTGACTCAAAGAGATGTGCTGAGGAGAGTTCAGTTTTGTGCCACGGTAGTATTGGTTATTAAGGTCATTTACAATAAAAGAGAACAACTCATTACTTGGATCTGCAAAATTTAAGGTAAACAACCCTATTTTATTTACAGCTAACAGCTGTCATTGCTGTATCTTATTTTGAATGAAATTCGAGACTCGTAACTAGACTTTAAAATCCTCTATCAGCAAAATAAAAAAAAACTTGATCAACGTTACAAGACTCTGAAGGGTGTAGTTGTTTCAATGCTTACCACCAACGCATTTTGCTAGGAATACTTACTGTTAAACACAGACATTGTACTTTGAGAAACAAGAGTATTGCAGTCTTTAGACTCTCCTCACTTTATTGCTTTTCCAGTGAATTCCAACTGCAACATCTGTTACTGTGGCACCAGTCATGGGACACCATTGGTGTCTGCACGTACTGATTTTGCACTTGAGCAGAAGAGACCATCTTTGTATCAACGTTCATTTGTATTATTTTATAATACCCTGATCTCACAGAAATGCATGCTCACATTTTTGAACCTACCCACCTCTTATGTTCGTGTAAGTTGATGCAGTTTTGCATAGGCATGAAGTACATGAATTAAATTTCAGTGTGTTTCATCTGGGGAAGTGCTTAGCCCTTATATTTCCCACTGACGCATCTCCAGAAAGCCCAATACCTAACAGAAATTGTTATTCCTGGAATGTTTTTCATTACATAGTAGCAGAGATTCAGAAACAGTGTGACTGTTGCTGTCCTCAGCAGAAGCTGAGTGCATACTCATGTCACTGACAGGCTTGCTGTTAAATCCTTTTTATTTACTCTGAGGAAATGATCATGGCAGCCTTACAGTTCTCTGAATGGGCACATTTCTACTCTAGAGTGAAACATCTAGCTGAAGAGTAACCAGAGTTTTGCCAGGCCCTCTCTCTAGTTGAAAATGCCATTATGCAGAGGAGCCACTCCCAGGATGTTCCTGAATAAAGAGAGGAAACTACTTTTAAAATTACTGAAGGGGTTATAGAATTACTTGTGTGGTTTTCTTTTTTTTCCTAAGCTGTCCCAGCCTGGCTACAGAACATTTGTATAGGTTCTGTAAACAACTTGCACAGACTGTTTTCCTTTAATGTATTTGTGATATAATCACTTTTCACCACTACATTAGGTAGACATGTTTCCACATTGGCCCTCTCTTTTAAGTCAGGACCGGCAATGTCTTTATTCAGTGTGTTTTAATAAAAAAGCTGTAAGGAATTCTCAGGTCTTCTGATTTTTACTGTTCAATTGCTTTTCTCTGCATTTTTTTCACTCAGTGTGAATAACCACTGCAGTAGTACTTTTTCATTAATAGGTTTGCTTATATGTATAACATATTTAAAACCCACCTGGCCACCAGATTAAAGGCACTAGAACAGGGCAGAACTTTTCTCTTGTAATGAAGGTAAAAGAATACTAGCTACAAGCACTGGCAATATCAACAACACAGACTTGGTGAGTCCAGTTCTGATACAAAGACTAATCCTGCAAATGCATAGGTATTTACTACACTGAACTCATGAATGGTCCCATGAGAAAGTTCAGCATACCTGTAAGTGTGTATGGGGTCAGGATCAAAGTGTGGGCGTGTGGAAATACCCACATGACTGATGTTTACAGCTCAGAAGAAAATACGATTACCCCTGAGAATTACTCTGTTGTTATGGTGGCCACCTGCTGTCTCACTTCTCTGAATAACTGCTCCCCTTGCCGCAGTGCCCCCTGACCACATTCAAATAGGTGAAATGGTTTGACTCTCTCTACACTGTACTCTCCCACCTGTGATTTATGCGTATTCTCTTTACTAATGATTTGGAGTTTCTCAGGCAAGGGGAAAATGCTTCAACATCTCAAGAACCTGCCAGGCATAAAAATCTGTGCAAAATGTGTGAAACCTGAGCTATTCTTGTTCAGTTACTTGATAAATTTAGATCCTGCAAACAGAAAATAACTGTATCATCTTAAATTAACACAAATTTAATATTAGTGATTCAGCAGTATGTCTGCTTTGGGCTGCTGTATGGTTGGACTCAATGATGTCAGAGGTCCCTTCAAACCATGAAAATTCTGTGATTCTGTGAAAAGTCATACCAAGCTTAATATACCAGTAACTAATATATATTGATATTATGTGTTATGTATATCCATATCCATCGCCATACACAACTCCTTCCACTACTGTTAAAACTGCCTCTCTTTTCAACCCCTACTATGGAAACAGATGTTCCACTCAGAGTAGCAGTGGACTGCAAGAGAGTCTGGAGTGCAGGAAGTGTGTGTGGGAACAGGATCTCCCAAATGAACAAGGATTTTCTATTCCTTTTGAAATATGTTTTGCCTGAAACAGGTTGATGGTTTTCAATGTAGGAATCAGTCTTAGAGGCTAGTATTTAAGTAAGCCATACATTATATGGTCAAAAAATTGAACATGATTTATATTGGGTACGCTTGTGTGCTTGCTAAGCATGTTGATGAGACTGCCTTTGATACATGACCCAAGGTTGCATGAGTTCTTTGTCATGATGCTATGTTCTTTTTCATATTCTTTAAAAAGATATAACATTTCTCCATCTTAAACCCTAGTCTCACCAAATTGAATTTCCTTGATCTGATATAACATTATTACACATAGGCTTCCATTCATAACCCGTAATTCATGGATCCACCCAATCCATAATCTTGGTGCTGGTTTATAGGGTATGCATTGATAAATTCTGGGGGTTTTTGAGGTGACCAAGTGTTTAAACCCAGAGCTTGTTTGGAAATTTCTGTTGTTGCTAGTGGGAAGTAGAAAAACCCAACACTTCATGCAAATACGTAATTGATTACCAGTGGGGCAAATTACATCAGAAAATCTGTGCTGAACTGGAGCTTGAGTCAACTTGCTGGATGTATAGGGATTTTTGTCATCCAAATCAGAATAGTTGTGACATTCCAGCCTTATCACACTCTTCATGAAATAGCTTCCTTAAAAGACTAATAATAATCTCCTTCACTAAAGATGTCTTGCCTACTTTAGCTTGCTTACTCATGTGCTGCTTTACTGAATTCATGAGCGCATATTTCCTGGAATAGCTGCCACCCTTCCTAAAACTCTTGGTTTCCAGGCCCTGCCCTAATGACTGTCTATATATTTTTATCTGAAGTAGGCACTGGTGCAGGAACTAGAATTCACTTTTTTTTTCCCCTTCTTCTTGAGTGAGAGCTCTTCCCCTTAAATTATACAGCCATGCTCTTGCTTTCTTTCTCATGCAGGCCAAAGAAACTTCATTATTTCATTTAATATGGAATTTCATTGATGTTCTGGGGCTGGTAAATCTACATTGTAGTCTCAGCCAAGACAGTAGGAGACTTACAATCCTTCCATTAATGGGAAGAATTCATCCTGTATCTCACACAGCTTTAAGGAGTGTCTTGGATACAGAGCTTGGGCGTCACAGCTGAACCTATCCAGTATGAGAGTGATGTGCTAGGTGTCACCAGAGGACACTTGACACGGGCAAGGTAGAGGAGTTTCTGGTGTACAGATCCCAAAAAGATTTAGGAGTGACCTAAGGAGGGAGCTGTTTGGGATTGCTGACTCTGATAGGCTTCTTGAAGCCCACTGTTGGGCATTTGGGGAATTTAATACGGAAAATACAGAAAGCAGCTAAAAGCTGTAGGCAGTCATCTTATGGGGTGAGGAGGTAAGAAGTAGGAGACCCAGCTGAGAATCACACCCCTGGAGTCAGGCACTGGAAGTGAAAGGGAGACAGGATTTTGGTGCTTTGCAGAACCAAAATGAGATTAACATATCTTAAGTAAGGGCTCTTTTGCAATTTGTTTCATGTCTGTGTTTCAAAATCTGTGCCTTTTTGAATTCTTGCCCTGATTTAACTATTTTGATGCAAAAATTATTGTAAATTCTGACTTGGGCACGGTTATCTGGTATAGTGCTTATAGAAATATGATACATTCCTGTAAATAAGCTTGAAAAGGCGTGAGCTGTTTTGAAAATCTGACTGCAATTGCAGTCAGTCTTTCAATGCCAAATACTGGGAGAGGGAAAACAAGTCCCTAAGCTTTTATCTCAGCTTCTAAATCAAGATTTTCTAACAACTCACACCCTTTAATTTCCTTATCTTTTAATTTTCCTTACTTGACTACTTTTTTCACTTCATATTAGCTTTACCCCATAGCCACAGGATACACTTTTTAATGCATTATTAGGGTTAAGTGGACTCTTCAAGAAATTCTGATAAGCTTCTTAAATTTGATAAGTATATGCTAGAGTGGAAATAGTCATGAGTTTCCTCTCTAAATACAAAGCAAACAGGCTTGGATGAATTTAATTAGTGTCTTTGAAGTTACTTGTGAGGGTGTCAGGTATTTGGGATGGCCTGAACCAGTGGCTGCAAAGGCGTTGTACTACCAATTAACTGAAGGGGTTTTATCCACAAAGCCAAAAGGATACTTGGTGGAGTATGGGGCTCTCAGCTGCTACAGCTACAGTGACTACTTGTGTTGCTTTTCAAATAACGGCAAATCTTTGGCATAGCGTCTCTACAAAGTATGCATTTGGGGATTTTCTATAAATCTTACTCTTTTAGGCAGAAAACACAGGTTGTACTACAAATACATTAGGTTTAGAGACTTACGGTGTTGTATCTTACGATGCAAGCATTGCAAACTTAGTCAATAGGTTTTGGTAAGGTTTGTTTCTCCAAAGTCCCGTTGTCCTGTTCTGTGGTTGCGGAAGTGGGATATTTGTGTAGCTGCAGTCCTGTGTTACATAGTCTTTCATGCAATAAATATTTAACCACCAAAATAATATTAGCAAACCAGAGATCAAAGTTAGTTGTTTAATATATTACTTATTAAGACAGAAGCTGTAAGATGCTTTTCTTCTTTTTTCCTTTGAGATAGATTTTTTTACACTGCTCCTTCCCCTTTTGTTTGATTATCTTGCTGTTGTGTGTATTTTTATATATAATTTTATATATAGTACCTTCTTCACATGAACTTTTGTTTGTGTTTCAAGTCTTTTGATGAGATATTTCTGTGTTGCCATTGCTCTCTTTTTCAAGAAGGCATTTAACCTCTTGGCTGCATAATGTCTTATTGTCAGGAAGGTATGTGGTTATTAATAAAACTCGCTCTGTTACAAAAGCTTGGATATAGGCATCAACTGGAGTGATGCTGTTCTCATATCCTGTAGTCCATAGAATTCTTCTTGTATTGTAAACAGTTTTAGAGGTTTGCTGGATGTCTTTCATACAGTCATGTGTTTCTTAGTGGGCTCCTTAGTAATGAAACAAGGTTTAGTCACCCTATGGTTTGTTACCTCTGAAAAAAAGTACAAAGTCTGCTCAGACACACTAGAAAGAACAAATAATCTCTTCCCTGCTCTTCTCAGTTGGGAGCTTACTATTCTAAAAACCTTTGAGCTAGGTTAAGAAACACTGTATGCCTGTGTTTAAAATATCCTCTTTGCATCATTAAGAAATCTGAAGCTGCCCTTGTTTCACCCATCTTCCCAAGAGAAACTCATAGAAAATAACTAGGTGTAAAGAACTGGTGATATATTTGGAAGTCCAGTATCTGCTGACAGAACTTCACAAAGAAAGATGCTGGATCTCTCCAGACCTCCAGGCTGTGTTCTTACCAGCTTTTTTGCACACCTGCTTGCCCAGCAGTTGTGAGTCATTGGTGACTTCTGCAGGTGCAAAACGGCAGCACTGCACAAGGTAGGCATCCCTGATTTGTGTGTGTGCGCAGTAGACAGAAATTTGCATGAGTTCCTAGGATCACACAGCAGATCTGTCTACTGTCTTGTGTGTCTGCCAGTGTTTTCTAGCGTACCATTTTAATTTGCATTCTCTCTTTAAAGAGCAACTGCTCTCAAATGAGTGGGAAGCTGCCACCAGGGAGTGAGAAGGGTTACTGGCTATTAGCAACTGGTCCAGTCTCTCTCCTTGTTTGAGACCTATTAGCAAATCTATGGGGAAATAGCAGTTACATGTGAACCGTTTTCTACACTCATCAAAGGCAAAACAGAGGAGAATTCCATTAGAAATGCACCGTAACAGCCAAATGAGCGAAAGGAGCCAAAGTTCTGTCCTGCCCCTCTGTCCTTTTAACTTTGTCTTGCTTCATCTCAGAGATCCAGCTTCCCATTACTTGGGTCTCTGAAAGCCTCTTCCTGCCTTTATTGTTTTGCCAGTTGCTGCCTTCAGTTTACTGCACTGATAAGTACTTCCCGGGCTTTAAATGTGTGGTCAAGATATTTCTGAAGCCGACTCATGTTTTGATTGTAGTCACAGGAGGAAAGGTCAGCAGCAAGACTGCTCTCTGCACGGTGAGGCCACTCCTCACACCGGGATAGGTGTAGATTGTGGGGAGAGGGAGGGTTGTGTCTCATGGGGAGAGATGTGAGGTCATATATGGGATAACAGGGCTGAAGGAGATAAAATAAACAGTCGCTTAACCTCCCCTCTTCACAAGGCGATACCCTTGCTTTTATTAGATATGAAGTGACTGCAGTTGTTCTTCAGCTTGGGGAACGCCGGAAACGAGGAAGAGTGAGAAGTCAGATATGGTCATCGATGCTGGAAGTGATAGCAGGTAGGTAGGAGGTGCTAAAGCCTTCCTTCTCTGGTATCTATGACTGCAGATAATCATTTTGTCTTGTCTTGATATAATGCAGCTGCAGAGATGGAAAGGAGAAAAGGGAATTTGGGGACACTTAGCTATAATATCTACTGTTTGGGTGACCAGCACAAGCCTGTAGTGTTTGATGTGCTTGAGAATCTGCAATTCCTGTGGCACCATTATAATGTGTGGTGTGGATGTTTGCGGTGTGGCTGTCTGCCAGCATGGGCTTTGGAAATACTGTGCCATGAGCAGTTAGTCTACAGCGGGAAATAACTCATAATTACAGAATTACAAGGAGTAAAAAAGTTTCCAAGGGAAAATCAATTTGGAAACAACAGGTTTATCAGACAAGAACTTTGATACCAAACTTACCGAACTTTAATACAGGTTAGAGGCTGTAACGTTTCCTCTTGGCCTTAAAATTGAAGTGGTGTGAAACTGAAAGTAGACCTGCCTCTTAAAGCTGTCATAACTCTTGAAAGATTTAACGGCTTCAAAAAAGAAACTACCCAGGAACTATACTACTATAGAAGAATTTTGGCTTAGTTAAAAATAAGGCAAAATAACCTTTGTGGGGGAAAATGTAGATCTCCAAGCTGAACATATCAGAAGGTCTAGGTAAACAGAGCCTAGGATTTCTTAGTAATCTATTTAATAAGTAAGTGTAATTTTTCTTGTTTGACTTTAAGAAAATATAGCTGGAAAGGGTAGATAATAACAAAATATTTGTAACAGATACATGATAATAAATGTACTGGGTCTTTGTCTTTCAGAACTGGAGGGTTGGTTATTTCCCCGTATATTTCTAAAAATAACTGAAAAATTATTTTTTCTTGGGCTGGTCCAGTCTCATTAGAGGTATGTAACTATCTATCCAGTCAAGAATATACACTGATAAGGTGGGTTTTTTTCCCCTGACTTGACTTATTTGACTGGCTTAGGAAAGTAGACTTGTTCATGAAAGACTGTAGAGAACTGTACTCAAGTCTGTAAATAGCAGAGGTAACTGCCAAGAGTTTCTCTGGAAGCTTACAGGCATTAGTATAATTTGTGAGAGGTATTGACAGAGTATTGATTCGGTTTCTGAGAAAAAGATTGTTGGAGTATGTGAACTCTCGTTGCTGTTAGCTGTCCTCTCTGTCCCCTCCTGGATGCATTGCACTTTGATGTTGGACATCTCTAACATATTTGAAGGCAAAGATTCTCAGAAGAGCTGCATCCTCTGGTGTCACACACATTAATCAAATGCCTAATAGTTGTAATTTTAGTTTTGCTTTACTGGGAATAGCAAAACAATTTTTGTAACAAATCTACTGAGAAATGTGGCTGAAAGTTTTCCTCTTTTTGAAGACAAAGTGAAGTCTTCCTTTAGCTATTCCTTTTAACCTGATGCGTTCTGGGCAATTGTACTACCCTTACCAATGGAAAACGGAACTAAGATATTATCATCATAGTACATGGAATAACTCAAGGATGCATGTTCAGATTTTACTGCCATTATTAGCTGGAGTTGCCCTTACAGAGGCAAATGCCAAAATGGTAAATTGAGGAAACAAACATAGAAGTGGATGGGACAAAACTGAAGTATGGTAGATAACCAGTTCCATAAAATGCTAGAATTGCAATTAAGAATGAACCGTTGTTGTTTTTACAAATCCAGTTATCGAGTTCACCGTTGTTTTAGGGGGTTTATAAGTGTGGAAAGCTAGTTTTATTTCTGTTATCTCAGAAATCATCTTGGTTATATTTCACAGAAAGAGAGAAGAATGCTAAACAAAATGCTGTCTAAGCAGCTCAAGCCTTAATCAAGTGACTTTCTGATTACTGAAAGTATTTGGTCATGTGACTGTCCATTAGCATTCCTCATGATTTCTGTAAGCTTCTCTTTTATGCTAGGTCAGCACACATTGTACCCCATATTCTGATTTGTTAACTTCTACAAGGCGTTATGTGACTCTGGTAGTAGTCTGGTAGTGCATATGAGTGGATCCATATATCCACCTGGTTTCTTACCTATGGTCCTATTCATTTAACCTCTGTTACTATAGAAGGGTAGATGTCTACGCTCCAAAATAATTTATAATACTATTTTATGTTAATTGGGTGACCTGTGTTGACCTGAAACGAAATATTTAGCCCAGTGGACTTGTCTCTCAAAATTAAGCATAATGAAATACGTAGTGATGATTTTTAACTTGCATACTTTTGTGCTAAGGCTACAAACGCTCATCCCTTAAAGGCCACATTGGATGGCAGCACAGGGCTGCAGCCGTGGCCTCTGTGGGAACAAACCAGGGGCTGCCCTGTGGCAGACACAACCACTTCCAGCAGTCTTTTTGCAAGGGACCCTGCGCAGGTCACAGCTGAGGCCATCAGCCAAGTTGATGGTACCTCTGTGAAAACATATTTAAGGAAAGGTGAGGAATGTTGAGGGGGAGGGAACATGCAGAGAACAAGGGAATGGAGAGGGAAAGGGAAGAACAGAGGGAATAACAAGGTCAGAGGATGAGGAGGTGCTCTGTGTCAGACCAGGTACTTCCCTGTGGCCTGTGGATAAGCCCATGCCAGAGCAGGTACACCTCTGAAGGGACTGTGGCCCATAGAGGACCCATGCTGGAGCACAGGACAGGAGTGAGAAGGAAGATGTGTACTGATCCTGACCTCCTGCACTGCTTGTTGCCTCGCCAAAGGGACAGGGTGCCACCAGCAGCAATATCAAGACGAAAGGAGAGGTGTCCAGAGTGACCAAGCCTGGGAAAGTGGGAGAAAAGGTGTTTTAATGTTTGTCTTCTTGTTATACCCAAATCGGTAAATAAGTATTTGTGTTAATTTGCAATTAATTAAGTTTTACAGAGATTACACTGGTTTGGGGTAGGTGAATGAAATGGAGTAGGTGAAACCTTATCCCATGGAGCCTGTAGACCTGTGGAGCCACTAACATGCCCTGTGAAATGTCCCTTGTTAATATAAGGTTTGGCATTAGCCATCCACCAGCAGTGTACACTTAACCATCCTCCTGGGCCTGTCAAAAGTTTGAAACTCAGACGTCCCACTGTTTAGTGTCTTTTGAAGTTCCCCTTTGATCCAGAAAAAGTATGAATCAAAGTAATAAGGTACAGACAATTACTGTGGTTTATTCCCCAACTACTGTCTGAAGGTGTGTAGTAAAGTGAATGAGTACTGATGAGCCACATCAGATGAACCCAAGACTCATATTTCATTTTCATTCCATTCGTGTCCCTAGCAAGTCTTGTATCTTGCATTCATGGAGCAGTGCCACAATCTCTCCCTTGTTCTGTGTCCTTACTCCATATGACAAACATCATCGGTAAGCCAGATGTCATCCTGCATCAGGCTGCATGTGATGGTTGAAGTCATGGAATGGGACAGAATCAGTGGCCTGAGGCCGCCTGATGGCCCAGCATCGCTGCCTTTTCCTGCCTAGCACAGCTTTGGCATGTGTCAGATGCTGAAGAAACCTGACCATGTATGTCACTTGCTCAGACTTTTCTTGAAATGGACTTGTGTGTACTGTAATAAATAAACTGGTACCACCTACAAGAAATATTTAACTACTTGGAGGGGAAAGTCTTTGGAGCCCATGCATTTGGCAACCTAGGACTTGTGTCGACTTGAGCCCAAACCGGTGTCTCAATTGCATCTGTGTAGGCAAAGATGCAGCTGTTATGTGTCCCAGCTAAATTCTTATTATGGCAATTACAGTAATAGATGTGGAGACTAATTACAAGATAAAGGCCTCATTGTGAGATCCTCCACTTCATTTACATGGTAGCGGATGAACTCCGTTCTGAAGAGCTTGCCCTAGACACAAGCAAGACAGGATAAAGGAAAAAGGTATAGCAAGGGAAGTTACCCTTAAACCTTCTCAGCTTCTTTTTCTGCATACTGCTACTGATTTGATTTCCCTGTTCAGCTGCTCACATTTAGGACTCTTTCTCCAGCAGCCAGGTGATAGCTGTTTAATGCCAAGCATTCAGCGATGTGTTGTGTAGGCTTGGAGAAGGCGGAGGCAAGAGGAGGTCTGGCTTACTTAAACCCCCAAGAATGTCCTAATCTTGTAAAGAATATGAGTCTCCTGTGTGCAGGCCTCTGGAAAGTTTATGGATAAACTGAGACCCATAGAGGTGCCTCTGTGTCAAAGTTGAGCTGTTCGCGTGTGGCTCTATTCTCTAAGTAGAAGGAAAATAGCCCACTTTTAATTAATGGGGAAAATGCTACATGTGTGTTTACTTTGGCTTGGCTAAAAAGATGTTTAAATTTCATTTAGCTAAATAAATATTACTCCGTATGTCAAATTTAAACCTACTTAAACCTGACTTATTAGTTTAGCTTGCACCTGTAGCCAATATAACTTGCTTGAAATCCGTGTGAAAGTGCCCACACAGGGATTTGTGCCGGCTTGATGTTTTAATATTAGTACAACTGCTGTAATTTTTAGGTGTGGACCTCCCCTTAGTAGCCTCCAGCAGTAAAAGTGATTTCTTATGGTTTTACTAATGACAGTAGTCAACATTTAAAACTTGACTGCAGGCTGCCCACTCTGTTCACACTATTTGGTGCTTTTGCATAAGACCACAAGTTTACTGGCAGGGTATACTGTTTCTTTTAAAAACTAATGTATTACACCTGACCACATCTGTCTTGGGCACTCACAGCCTACGTGCTTGTTTTAAATACATCTATCAAGACAGCCCACAATAGCACCATCTCAAGACTTCCAAAATGTGGATCACAAAATACAATTACACTGCACAAAGAGTGCTAAGGAAAGCCATCTGCTGAAAGTAGCTCTGTGTTTGTGGCAGTTGGGTGATGGCAAGACTTGGAAGGAATTCTGTCTTGTAATTCAGCCCATCACAAACTTCTGCCATCTGGGTTCTGCTTTCCCTCTGAGTAGGAAGTGTACATCCTGTAATGGTGACATTTCATGGTATGCCTGATACCATGACATGATTCATAGGAATATAATGGTTGTATCTATTGCCTAAATGAAAGGGGTCCTTTAGAAAAACCTGTAGGCTTTGAGTGAACGCTAAGGCTTATATTCATCATTTTCCTATCATCCTTCACCCATTCCTAACTATTGTTCTGAAGTCCCTTCCCAGCATGTGGCAGGTTTCCAGCAGGACTCATAGTGGAGTCTGTCATTTCAAATGGCCTGATTAAGAAATGGGACTGGATAGCTGTGGAGGATTGTGTGCCTCCTGTGTCCTTAATAGCCTCTGTTAAAAACAGTAAACAAAATAGGATTTATAATTCCATTATAAGGCATATTTTTTTAGTTACAGTGTAGTATGTAATCAATCATTCACTAACTGTGATGTCATTGAGTGAGCTCTGTTTCTTTTATCCAACTTTCCTGAATCTTCCTTGAAACAGCTGGATGGCAATGAGATGTCTCACAGTTACATTAGGAAACACCTCAGGGCAGAGATTCTCTAGGTTATCTTTATTTGGAAGTCCAACAGCACCTTTGGCAATCAATTAATAGTAACCACTGTATTATATACATATATTGTACATTTATATATATACACAGTATTATACAGGTTTGTATATACATTGTATACATGTATTATTATATGTATGATTTTTTTGTGATTCTTATGTTGGGCCATTGACTGTCAAAGTATAATTGATTTAATTTATGTGGATGAAATTTATAGTTGTATTTTACTAATGCATCTCTAGAGGTGTTGGTGTGTTTGGATACCATTGTGGCATGATATAGACATTTATTGTTCTAGTAGAACAGCAGTGCTTCATCGCACAAATAATGATGTAATGATTGTGGTTGTGGGAGTCTGCAGTCAAGAGACGTGATATCAGGTTTTGGCTCAGCTGTGGGTATGTGGCTTAGCCCCAGTCAGCCAGTTCTTCCTGCAGTGGAAATGTTTTATTCTTCTTTTAGAAGCATTATGAGAATAAAACCCTTTAGTGGTCAGATGGGCTGTTTGGTGGGATGGTGCTGTAGCATTGGGATCTAGGTATCTACAAGTTAAGTAGTTGCTGTATAATTTTTAAAAATACTGTAGTTTTACACAGAGCATTATTTAATAATTACTACATGGCTGCCTTTTTGCTGTTGCCAGCAGAAGACAGAGATTATATTCTCTTATGCTGTTTATTATGGAGGATGGTAATACTGAAAAGCCAGATCAGATCTCTCCCCTCTTACATTTCATGTTCAGCAATTTTCAAATGTTAGGCAGCAAGCTTTTCTCAATTCCACTTTGTGAAGGGCTGACTGAAAAATATTTTGAAATAGCCAATGTAAAATTTATTTTATTTTTCTCATCTTGAAAAAAGACCTAAGTCAGATAAGTTGGAAGAGCTAGATACCTGGTTCTATGAAAAATCAAGCCGGTAATTTACGCACTTAGGGAATGATTTTGGGATGATCAAAAAGGACAAACATACCTAACATGGGATTCTAGGAAAAGTTAGGTGCCGAAGTACAAAGTTACGATCTTGAAAAATGCTGTTCAGCTGCTGGCTAACTCTCAAAGCAAGCAGACGAAGCAAATGCTCTACTGGCCTTTTTTCACTTTAAGTATATAAACAGACTCAGGAAGAAACACTGGACCTAGGGTAACCCTGGCTCACGTGTGGCCTGACCAGCAGCATAGAGAGTTATGTATCTCCCTGTATTCTCTCTCTGGTCCACTTCAGACAACTTTGGGGTTTGTGTGATGGCACAGCTTCAGCGGGAAGAGTTGATGCTGCCCAGCTTAGCCCTGGAGCTAACTGTTAGGATGCCTTCTGCTACAATGCCAAGCATGGGTTCAAAGCCAAACTGGGTACCCACCTTCCTCTTTTTCTTGGGTGAGTGCTCTGACTGCTTATTGTTGTGTGAAAGGAAAAGTTTTCCCCCAGTTCATTGCAAATTGGAGCTTTGTGCGATTCCTGGAAAACCGAAGTGTTTTCCTTCAAAAAGGGATTCTGCACCATCCAATTCAAACAGAGGAAAGTACTTTCTTCTCACTGAGAGGAAGGCACTGGCAGAGCAGGACTGAACGCTTGCACTGCTCCACTCATGTTTCCTGTTGGTTGACCCAGGCTGCTGCAGAGTCGTGTGTGCACTGACTTGTAGAAACTGCCTGCTCAGTGAGCCGTGCTTATTTTCTGCAGGGTCATTCTCTCAGCTTCAGGGAAAAGTCTGTCATGTCTTAACCCATTGTTGGATGGGACTAAAAAGAACCTGGCTGCAGGAACCCATCTGAAAATAAGAGTGTCTTTGGCTGAATAGTATATTTGGAAGGTCTTGCAAGTAAAAACACTGCTGCATACTCAGGGCAGCTTGAGCCCCACAAGACTCTGAGGTTGGGTCTGTAGAGAATTATCCAATGCAGGACACTTTCCCAGGCACTGGGATGCAGTATGCTGTGCTTCTAGAAGGTCCCTGACCAGTCAGTGGTCTTCTGAGTGGATCTGAGGTGCAGGTGGGAGTTAGTGTAGGCCAGCAATGAGCAATTTGCATGTGCCAACTCTGTTTCAGAGGTTGAGAGACTTTGCTGATGTATATACAGGCCAGCTTCTGCTAGTTGACATCAACACCTGGGAAGTGGACTGGGCATGGTCTGTTCAGTAGTGCAGGCCTAGCCTGAGGGAGCAGCATTTTCTCTTCCTGGGAGGTGGAAGTTGTGTCAGGATACATTGGCCGTGATACATGAGGATGGAGCACACCTGCCCATGCCATGGATGTGAGCTACTTGGTTGAGGTGGCACCAGCAAGGCCAGCAAAGCTGCCAGTGCCTGGTGTCCCTTGAGTGGCAGGACTACAATGTCATCTGTAGGGCTGCAAGGTCGCAGGGACCCAGCTCAGAGCACCATGTGCTCCTTAAGACAGTGGCATTTGGGAGGGGGTCAGGGTGGGTTAGTAAAAAAGGGTGAAAGATGCCAGTCCTACCAGGACTCAACTTGCAGTACAAGGTCTGTGATATGGTAGGTTTGACAAAGTTGGTATTTGTGAATGAATTAAAGCATTTATATAGTTAATCAGTGCTCTGCATGACCAGCATTAAAAAGTTATGTTATATGCAACAACTTCTGGAAAGAAATGTCCCAAATTCCTGCACAGTTTCACTTCAAGGACTCAACTCTGCTTTTTTTTCTAGACAGGTTTCTGGATGTACTTTGTCACATTTCAAACGCTTGTTATGGTCAAGCAGTAGTGGAGCTTAGTCACAGATAAACATTAAAATACTGAGTTCTTCTCTTCTTTAAATATAACCTGTAAAATTAGTTCTGAAAATTTGCAACAGTGTTTTGTACACCTTTCAGGTAAATGGTTATTTGATAATTAAATGCATAGTAGATATATGGTACAATTTAGAAGTTTCTGTACGTGTTCAGCTTTCTGTGAGTGTTCAGCTACTGAGGGAAGATTTATTTTAAGAAGCTGTAGGGACTGATATTAAGGTTTTTTTGAAAAATCGCCTCCTAGTTTAATGTTTGCTATCAACTTCATTAAACATTTTATGCAGTCTGTTCCAATTAAGACCATTAGCATTACATGAACTGGTAACATTAGGGGGGAAAAATGGTTATGCTTTGAAACATAAAAGCAAGGTTATTAACAAAAAGTGACTTATCAAGTGTAAATAAAATGACCTGAACAAAATGTGCGTCATTGTACATACATGCCCTCATTTACCATCTGGTTTCTGTTTTATGACCCCTGCTATGGATTTGTTTTGTGCTAGTGGACACACAGTTGGACAGCACTTAAAAACACAAGCTGGAATGTAGGGAAATCTTACTGCAGTCTTTCACGTGCTTTGTGTCGTGTCAGGAAAAAATAGTTTATAGAAAACGTAAGTTCAACTGTAAACATTGCATCCTGATAAGTCTCCCATATAATCAAATAATTATGATTTCTTTTATTTTCTTCAGATTTTCCTTGAAGTCCAGCTAAGAATGCAACCAACAATAAAGTGAAAAAGCTGTGCAGCTGAAGAAGCATCCTTCTGCTTGGTGAAAATGTCTCTTATTTTTTGACATCGATTAAAGGACAATGGGGTCAAACAGTATTGGGAAGGCTGCAACATTAGACGAGCTTTTTAATGCTTGTATTGAAATGTTTGGTATGCTTTTTTGATATTTTACTTTGCTCTTCTTGAAATGAATCTTGTAGTATAACCCTTGCTGTTCTTTGATTTAGCCAATTTTTCCCCTGGCAAACAACATTTCTGTTCTATAAAATTTTCCATGTTTCATTTTGGCCCAGAATCACACGGGCCAGACTTTTAATCATATGCACACTGTATTAAATATTTTTAATGCAGATGATGTACAATGAAGGGTATAGTGGCTTTCAACAAGAAGAGTGTTTAGCTGAATTATTCAGGGAGTTATTTCTGGCGTTAATCTTTGTCTTGAGTGGTTACACAGCTGCCTTTCTGACCTGTCTTTTTTTTGAAAGGTTTTCTGAATCATCATGCAGTAATTGGCAATAGTATGACTTAAGGCTCATGTAATCTTTTTACTCTTATTAAAATGTGATGTACCAGGTCTGAGGGAGAGATGTGATAGAATAGACCTTGATCCATAACACTGCCAATCATGACATTTGTCACATTGCTATCAGATGAGTTCATGGATGGGCTTAATGCTTTGAAATGGAGCCTTAATTCACAAAGCACATTTAGGTTCTCTTGAAATGCAGAACAGCTTTTGATTTGAACAAGGTATTAAGTATTATTTTTTTTCATGTGGAGAGAAGTAAGTATCTAAAGGTGTGAGAGATTAAAACTTAAGGGGCAGATCTGGCTACTGAACATAGTGCATCCCTGTATATCTGTGTTTGTAAATCTCCATCAAACCTGTTGTTCTAAATAACTAATGAAAGGTAACAGAACCCATATACTTGTTGTCTTTTGGAAATAATGCCTCTCTTCCTTGTATATACACTCTCTTGACAAGCATAGTCTGTCTGTGCTTCCCATTACATGCATGCGTGTCATCTGCTGTCTTTCAAAAGAGTGAGAGAATAATGTAAGATTGCAGATGTTGAGAAATGCCAATGGTCAACCGGCCTGCTGGCGAATAACTCTTTTGGTAGTTTCAGCAGTTACATTGCAAAGACGCAAGGGTCTGTACAGCAACTGGAGATGGGACCCTGGGCACAGATGTGAGGTTCTGCTTTGGCATTGAATTCTTTGAGGCAGATTCTTTTTTTAGTAGTCTGGTTGTTACCATAAAGCTATAAAGCTGCAATAAAACAAATTCTTTGTATAATGTTTAGCACAGGGCTCTCCATACCTTGTTTTTCTAGCTGGGGCCTGTTGTCTACACTGATTTTTTATATTTTTTTACTTACCAAAACAATCTAGCAGTATTTATTACTAAAGGAGCATTTGTGCTCTTTGGTTTTCTTTCCTACTTGTTTGGTAGATAATGACCCAACATTTCTGTTTCTGATCCTTTTTCTCTGACTCAACTTGAAGAATAAAAGCTCCTCTCTGTTCATGAATAATGTGGTTAACTCACTTTTTTTCTCTTTTGCAGATGACAAAGGAAATCGGTGCTCCAGCCATTTGCCAAGAACCTTTCTTTTAATGCACCGGTGGTATCTGCCTTCCACAGAGCTGGCTGGCAAGCTTCTGGCCACATATCCTTTCAGGAAGTCCTACAAATTGATATTAAAAGGTCAAAGGCAGATTGTTTCTGTGACTATATGTAAAAACGTGTCCATTAATTAGTGACATCTTTCTGCTGTTGGTTGTGGACATTTTTGATATATACAAGTTTGCTGAGGCATACTTTGAATAAGTGGAAATATATTACCAAGATAACTTGTCAAATGTGTAATGGCCAGCTGGCCTTGGACAAGCAAGAACTTTCAGTGATAGCTAAGAACCTACATGTCATCTATATCTCTTAAATACTTCAGTAATTAGAAGTATTATCATATTTGGTTAGCCAGAGCTGGCAAGAAACCATTCAGAAGAATATTCAGAATAGTATAAGAAAGGCATTTTTGCTAGGGCAAAGAACAAAGTGACAGCCAGGAAGTGGTGTGTCCTGAGATGCTATGAAAGAGAATAAAATATCAGAGCATACTGTCATTATCTCTAGAAGAACAGTTTGATACTGGTTTTTATTCAGCTGGTCTAGTGTCAGAGTCTTCTGTGGATAAAAACGTTACTGAATCAAGACATGCAAAGCTTTCTTTAACTAGCCTACATATAGAGATGCCAATGGAGAGAACTGCAACGAATTCAGATTAAAAATCTGCTATTTCATGAGGTAAGCATGCTTCTGGTCCTCTGGCACTCTTAGTTTTTATGCTTCTGTGACTACTGTCAATATAATTTCTTTTTTGTATGGATTAAAACTAAACCATGGAAACATAAAGCTTTTTTTTTTTTTTTTAACTTGGTCTCTAGTTCATAGTAAAGAGTGAATTTCTGTGCTGTGAACAATTGTTTAAGTTGAGCCATCTAACCTATACCTAACTGTATTGAACTAAAAAAGCTAATTGAAAACTTGTGCTGTGATTTACTTGGTGTTTGAGTGTGACACCTCTTAGAATGAGACTAGTTCAGTGCTACACAGAGAAGGGACAAATTTTGCTTCAATATGTAGTCTGCTGTGACAGGGGAAGATTTTCCCTGGGCTGTCAGCTTCAATTCATGCAATCCCTACATAATGTATGATGGCAGGAGTGTGTTAGTGATGCCAAAGCTATTACAGGTTGAGTGAATTCTGATCTTTGCACCGACTGGCTCTGACCTTGTTTCTGTGGCAAAGCTTTCATGTGTTGGGCTGTGTTTGTGTAGGAACACTTCTCTGTAAAAGAGAAAGCATGAATTTTTAAGTTAACATGATATAGCCTGCTTCCCTCAAACAAATGTTTTTTAGCTCCTTCCTCTGAGCTAAGTTATATCACTGTGAAGAAAGGTGAGGGGGTTGTTGAAAGCAGGATTGATAAAGCTTTTTCCATATTCCCTTGATAAATTGTGGAGGAGACATCTCGTTTACATGATTATTGTGGTAGAACTGCTACTCAAATTCACGTTTTTATTTTCATTTTAAATTTTTTTCTGAGCACACAAAGTGTCTCACTTGGACAAGGGATGAGGCAAGTGCCATTTGGGTGTCCCTGCAGTGTGACTGCCTTTTGTGTGTCACCTGAGGCATCACTTCAATTTCGCATTTCAATAGAATGCTGCTGTGTTGTGCTGTGGTGAGTTAACCAAAAGAAATTATATGATAAAGTGGGTTTTCCCACTTCAGTGTCACAGATAATCACAGCAGCAACAAATTGGAGTTGTCCACCCTCTCTGTCCAAAAGCAGCAAGGGTCTGAAATACTTATAAATCATATTGAATAAATTGTTGAGTATATACATGCAGCCACTGAATGTTACACCTGAATCCCTGGGCATCTTTGAGCCACTGTCTATGGATTTCAGATACTGGATTTTGGAATTTCCTGCGGAGTTTAACTTGGATCTCGGACTGATTCGTTTGACTGAAGAATTTCGAGAAGTAGCCAGCCAGCTCGGATATGAGGATCACATTCATCTCATTGATATCTCCAGCATGTAAGAATGTTACAAGCATCAACCTCCCTCTCTCTGTCTCTGTAACAATAGAATTCTATTTCTGTGCAAAATATAAAAATATTAAGGCCCATGTTGTTCTTGGGAAAACAAAATAGCAGTTACAAAAAGATTATATTGTCTTCTAAATTTGAAGTTACTAAAAATTTGGGATTCTAGTTGTAATACACAGTAAGTAGAATATTCTTATCTATATGTACATTTTTAATATAAACAGGAAAGAACTAATTTTTCCGACAAAGCTAGTGCCAATTAAGTGATTAATATTACTATTTTCCTATAATTTTTCTTACAGAATGACAAGCAATGCAATGAGAGTCATGTTGTGTAAATCTTGTATTTTCTCAGAGAAGCTTTTTGTTCTCTCATCAGTAACCGCTTAATTTTTTCTTATGGCTTTCTGTATTTCTTTCCTATGATTTAACTAGATAATCTCTAGCATTCACATCTGTAGTTTTATTACACCAGAATGATTACTGTGCTATTTCCATGACACGCTGTAAATGAAAGTTACCTTTAAAGATCCCCAGACAGGCGATCTCACCCGATATTGCAGATTATCTTTTAAAATATGGAATAGGCATAGTGACTTTTCCTTATTTAAAAATGTCACAGTAACCTGGAAGGACAACATTACTAATCTCAATGAAGGTTGCAAGACTTCCTGCAGGAACAGTACCAGTGAAATCGCATTAATATTGTCCCTTAAATCTGTACTTTAAAATATTGTTTGCAACTTCTTTCTGCTCTCTGAAGTGCTTCTACTCTATAGGGGTAGGAATTATTCCATTGCTTGCAAGTGAATGATTTACCTTTTTGACCAGCCACTTCTAACTGTTTTGTTAGCTGTTTGTCTGTTTCTGCTGTTCCATTATTTCATGGATCTGTGATCTTAGAGAATATAAATTGATCCTTGATGTTACTCAAGTCTTTTTTTATTTTGCATCAGAATTTGATGTGACCTGTTCTTCTTGTATTCTCAAGCCATTTTTGAATTATGCTGATTATTTATTTTAATTATGGCTTCCTGAATCATAGAGAAGAGTATGTTGTCCTTTTGTTCTAACAGAAACCTACTATGATTTATGATTTGCAGTAGTGCCTCCAAAACTCTTATTTTCTGTTATGCAGAAAACTCCTGATCTGTTTCTTGGTAATTTTATACTACATATGCAAAGCACTTGCTACACTCACATGTACCCAAACAGAAATGAGAATTGTACCTATCCTCTGTTGCAGTCCTTCCTATGACTGGATGAGAAGAGTCACACAGAGGAAGAAGATTTCCAAGAAAGGAAAAGCCTGCCTGCTGTTTGACCATCTGGAACCCATTGAGCTTGCTGAACATCTCACTTTTCTGGAGCATAAATCTTTTAGGAGAATTTCTGTAAGAAGCCTACAACTTTGTCACTTGCAATTAGGAACATGTCTTTAAAGAGTGTTCATATGGTTTAACATTTATGACTTCTTCCCCCTCGGCATTTCAATGTAGTAAATCTTTATAATGCTATGATGTACATAGCCATGACTGCAACAATGCTTCCTTGATCTTTTTCATGACTGAGGCTTTTAGTGATAGAAGTTAATTTTGTGGAGAAATTCTGGGCAATAATTTCTGCTGAAAGCTACTGCAGCCATGTGTTACGGTAACTGATTAAATTAATATTATTGTTTAAAATCTTCAGGTGGGTTGTTTTTTTTTTCCCTCTGAGGAAATTAGCTAATTACTTTTCAGGAAACATCAGAGTCTGCAATGAATAATTTTTGAAGAGACTGAAATTTAAGTAGTCCTTCTGTAATCTCCATTCCCTCCCAATTACTTCTTCAGAAACCGTTCTTTCATTTGCCAACTTAGGGCCAGAAGGTAATATAGGTTGGAAGGGATCTCAGGAGGGCTCTAGGCCAGTCCCCTGCCCAAGAAGGGTCAGCTCTGAGGCAGATCGTGTTCCTCATGGACTTAGCCAGTTGGATCTTGAAAATCTGCAAGAACAGAGACAACACAACTTCTCTTTCCTTCTCCTCCCATTTTGGCTGAGGAAAATTCAGATACAGTTTTTTCTTTTCACACAGGATTATACATGGACAAGAGGCAAAAATGGGGTGAACATGAAAGTAAAAGCCAAAGGGAAACAAATGAGTAACACAAATGCCGAAAGATTTCTAATGGTAAATACCTATATGAAGAGGTGACATGATGCCACTGTATCTGGTGGCAAATGGAAGCAGTAAGTTCTCAAGATGACAAGTTCTCTTCAGCAAAAAAAAATTAGACTTTTATTAAAGTATTTAGGAGCATGAAAAAAACCAAACTCAAAACCTAAGAAAAATATATGAGGTTTTTTGTTTGTTTCAAAAGAGGAAGGAAAAAGGGATCAATGAGGAGCTGAGACCAGTCTAAATAGAATCACTTTTGATGTCATTTAATAATGTTCAAAGGTTTATTACTCTAGACTTCAAATCATGGGAAAACACCCTACCGTGATCTGTGCAATGCGAACCTCAAAGAAGGAGGGAAGGACAAGTGAAAAAGGGATGGATTTCTAACTAGGGTTAAGATATATTTTAATTCCTTTGGGAATTCCAGAAAGAAAACTCGGCAATGAGTTTTCTTTTTTCCTTGTTTCTAATTTTTCTGGTAATTCTTCAGCTAGAATGTTGCTATCTCAGATGTCTTTCTGCAACCAATTAGAATTAATTAATCTTGTGCTATCCTGTAATGCAATGAAGAGGTTTGAAAAATTGCTTGCTTATATGAGATTGGTAACCACAAAGTTGTATTAATGGTACATTTCCAGGAAATAAAGTGAAGAGCACAGCTCAAAACATAGAGGTTGAAAAATGAGTCCAGTATCACCAATGTAATTTAAGGACCAATTAAGAACTTCTAGAGAGAAATGACTAGCATTTATTTGGAGGTGTCAGTGAGATCGGGTGATTTGCTGTAAACTGTTTAGAAATGTAAGAGTGTCACTTATTTTTGCAAGGTAGACAAAAGTGTTATCTCAAATCTATGTAATTGTGAGAGATTGTGAGTCTGAATGCTGTCTTTGGTTTCACCTATTTAAAAATACGTGGGGGAGAAGGAAGGGTAGTGTTAGCTATAACAGAAAACATTTAAAAGTATCTGAACACTGGGATACTGTTTATCTGCAGCTCTGAGAGGAGCATCTGCTGTGTAAGAATATACATGATCGTATGGGCTTCTAGCAGGCTGTTTTTGATCAGCTAAGACCAAAAAACCCGTGTTGGCTGGCATTGCCGTCAAGTCCCTGCACAGGGTGAAGTTATGTCATAAGCTTCTGAAAATCAGTTCCAAAGGGACAGCTGAAAAATATTTTCCAAGCATTCATGGGAATCTAATTCTTGGGACCTGTAGCTCTCCCATGTAGAACTATGTCCATGAATATTGACTGAAGCAAGATTTAGCAGAAGTAGCATCTCGTGCTACAGATTATTTTTGTACACGGGAGGAAGAAAATGGGTGCATAGTTAGCTTCTTAGGATGCAATTCCAGCTCCTGTGAAGGACGATAGAGCTCCTGTTGATTTCAGTGGGGCCACGACTTCCCTCTCTACATCACCAATGGAGTTGATCAGGATATTGGAGTGCGATGAAAGCTCTTCTTTATATGCTTCTCACTAGATAATTCCTATAGAGTATTATGCCATGAGGATGTGAACTGAAACTTCACAGAATAAAACCTTTTAAGTGTTGAGTAAATTACGAGAAGTATGATTCCATGGAAATGGTAATCATGCTCATCATGCATGCTGCTGTTTTACCTGACACAAACACCGAAGTTTTAAATTGACATGTAAGTAATAAAAAAACCTACCACGACCTACAAATTAATTGATGTGCAGCAGGGTTTACTGATGCTGGGTGTTGGTCACTTTCTGAATAAGAGGAACTTTAGAAGGAAAATATGATCAAAGCTTTAATTTGATTCTTGTCTACCTTACTGAAAATGCCTTTCCTCTGTTAGTTCACAGACTACCAAAGCTATGTGATCCATGGCTGCTTGGAGAACAATCCTACTTTGGAGAGATCTATTGCTTTATTTAATGGCATCTCCAAATGGGTCCAGCTTATGGTTCTCAGCAAACCAACACCCCAGCAAAGGGCAGAAGTAATCACAAAGTTCATCAATGTTGCACAGGTAAGTCTTGCATATGAGTCTTCTTCCTCCATTTTAAAGTAATAATACAAACAGGGATTACAGTGATCAAATGCACTGGATGCACTTTATGCTCTTTCCTCAGTGAATAGCCTGTTCAACATCACTGCAGGTTATTTGCTCGGATGTGGTATGTCTGTATTTTTAACTAGCAGGCGTAACTATAAAAATAATTTTTCTTTGTGGCATTCCAGTTAAAAACTGACACTACTGTGTGTTTCTTGTGGAGCTCACTAATTGAAAAAAGAAATGCTGAACCATTCTGTTACATCCCCTGGTTTAGTGATTTCTGCTTTAGCAGTGATAGGTAGTCTCTTTTTGCTTGTAGTGTGTGTCGCAGAATAGCTGCCACATGTATTTCCTTGAATTTTAATTATGCATGATCAATCTCCCCTACAGAAGCTCCTTCACCTCCAGAACTTCAACACACTGATGGCAGTTGTGGGAGGTCTAAGCCACAGTTCTATTTCTCGCCTGAAAGAAACTCATTCTCATCTGTCTTCAGAAGTCACAAAGGTATAGTGGGCTCCAGAATATAGACATATTGAGCAGAACATCACCTCTTTGAGGTCTGGTGGGTTCTGTCTGCCATGCAGGTGTCTCACCAGCACAATATTTGGGTTGTGGCAGGTCATCCTAAAAGGCACTTTGTTTGTATTCCTCTTGGTGGAGAAGGATCAGCTCGTGCTTGATTCCCTGTGCCAGAGAGAAAATTAACACTGTCGACACCCTGACATGAGCTGTGCTCATTTAAACCAGATTAAGGAAATGCTATGAATGCTTTCACAGAGACTTTTATCTCTGGCTATTTGTAGGACTGGAATGAAATGACAGAGCTGGTTTCTTCCAATGGAAACTACTGCAACTACCGGAAGGCTTTTGCTGACTGTGTTGGCTTCAAAATTCCTATTTTAGGAGTTCATTTAAAGGACTTGATTGCTGTCCATGTCATTTTTCCTGACTGGATAGATGAGAACAAAGTGAACATAGTGAAAATGCAGCAGCTTTCCATCACCTTGACTGAACTGGTTTCCCTGCAAACTGCCTCTCATCATTTAGAGCCTAATATGGATTTAATTAACCTGCTAACCGTGAGTATTGAGCAACAATTCACTTCAGTGATTCAGAGGTTGAATGTCAATAGGAATGTTCATATCTATATCTATAGAGATTAGTGCACATTGTTATCCCAGTTATGAAAAAGAAAGGGGAGAGAATACAAAACAGAAACAATTTCACATGGGGTTTTCACGAGAGAGTTTCATTACTGTAGTATGTGACAGCTGGAAGCAGCAATGAGATCGTTATCAATTAAGACAGAAGGAGGGCTGTATTTGTGTTAGGAGAAGTAAAAAATAAGTTCTGGCTACAAACTGGAGCTTATGTCTCCTGTGCAAAGATCAGGTGACCTGTTGATGTGGACATACAAGTGAAATTCCAGCTTGGCCATTGCTCTGTTCTTGTTCCACTGGGCTTTGAGTGCAACCCAGTACTCTTTCTAGCCAGTAAATAAAGAAGCTCTTGAATGGTGTTAAGCACCCCCTGCAACTCCTGGTCTTCCGCCCACCCCCTTCCCGCTTGGCAGTGGCTACATTTGGGAGGTTTGAAACTTGTATACACACATTGCAGATATAGATTTGAATATCCCGTTTCAAACCAAGGGAAACTGAGATTTCAAAACGACTGAATAAAACATTTTTTTACAAAAAGTTGCAACTGACAAAGCTAAAACTAATTAATCTTGGGTCCTCTTTTTGATATGTAGACAATGCCTGTCATTTTAATAAATACTACGTTGTATTTCAAAACACATTGAAGTACGGAGCCTGAACCATCAGGCCAAATCCTGTTTCTTTTGAAGTTTAGTCGTTTTAGCACTGAACTTAACTGCAGCAGTGTTTGACTCAACACCACAGTTTGTTTGGGTCATGGGCAAAAAACAGTGTCTTGGAATTAAAGCTAGAACCTGTGAAATATGAAAAAAAAAGGAATGTTGTATGTTATAAACTAGTTGATGTTGCAAGCATATAAAAGCCACCTACTCACCTGAGAGTAGTCTGAAATATGTCACATACACAGGTAAAGTGTTCTCTTAACATGTAATCATTTTATATTGTTTCTATTCTTGTTTGACTTTTGTCTTTCAGATCACAAATCCAGACTGCTCTCCTTAAATCAGTAGAATTCTTTAAAAAATAAACTTATAAACAAGCAAGGTCTGTGTGTAACTAGGGCAGATCTCAGGCCTCTTCCAGTGTTTATTTTGTTGGATAGCATGAACTTCTCCGAATTTACTCCCTGGGGAGGTGGGACCAAATTTCAGCTTTTCCTCAGTCAGGTCACGGATTTGAGGTGACTCTCATTACCTAGCTCATTCTGCATAAATGCCTTGACTTGAGGACTATTGGGCAGGAGCTTTATGTTTTTTCTTTTTATGCTTTGCTTTAAAATGCTGAAAAATGTGCATATCTAGGAATTAAGCAGAGATTGTATTTTGTGGTGGATTTATGCTGGGACTGCTCATGTACAGGAGTTTACACTATGGAGGCTGACAAATAGGAGCCTGAATTTGAATCAACCAAGACAGTACGGGTATACCTGTGGCTTCATTGTAATGAGGAATGGGAAAGTTTGGGGGACCAGGAAAACCTTCTTCCGTTGCACTTTGTACGGAGCAATCTGGGAACAAGTCCTAATCACAGCTGGTGGGACAGGAGGAATAAGGGATTGTGTATTGCCCACTGCAACACCCACTTAGTGAAAATATTAGACTATAAAGGCAGATATTTGTTACCTTGTTTTGTTTTAGTAGGCATTGAGAAGCGCCTTCTTATCTTGTGCCACTCTTTCCCTCCCTTGCTAGTTTCTGAAAGTTCATAGTTTCTTACAAGCTTGGCTGCGAGTACGGGGAAGTAAAACCTCAGGTTTTAGAGAACTGAGCAATAAGAAACTGAGCCCAGAGGGACAGAAGTTAAACAATGTGAAGTGAGACATGGAAGCTGAACCGCTGCTGACATTTTCATTAGCTGCTCTTCTCTCTTTTGGTTGACAGCCGGCTTTCCAAAAGGAGCAGAAACCTTCAAATGTTTCTACGACCTTGCAGGTTGATTCCCATCATTGTTTTTGCAATTTTAAAAATATTTTCCTTGCTTCCTTTGTTTTTAGCAAAATGAATTTAGATTTTATTTATATCTACATTTTTTTTGTAGATATAAATTATATGTACATAATATTTAATTCAGTATATTTCATTTATCAGGAGAAGCAACTGAGTATGTGACAAGTACTTTTTCACTTACTATGCACTTACTATAATTACGTTGGTTTTGGTTACAGTTGAGCCAGTCTGATTGTAAATAAATAAAGCTGCATGCTGCAGTGTTGATTGCAGACCTGATCATGAGTTAAAATTAACCTGTACTGCTTTTTACCTATTAGTGTGATTCCGTGGTGGTACCTTTCGGTAATGATGGAGACAGCCATAGCTATCTGTGGTAGTCAGCTGTGGATATCCTAAAACCTTTTGAGGGTAATTCTGTCTTCATAGTAGTCACTGGAAGTGTGGTTGAGAGTCAAGTAGGTTTGATAGTGTGGGAGTTTTGATTTAAGGTGGTGACTCCTGGAAAAGATAAAAAGAAATTTCTACAAAAGGTTCCTGGACCTGAATTTTGATACATCTCATGATATGAAAATTTTTGCTTTTCTTCCCAAATGTAGGTTTTAGCTTCATTGGTACATATGAATACATTACAGTACTTTTTTTACAGTGGTCTCTCAAACAGTAATAATGAATTTACGTAGTAGCTGAGAAGTTTTTGTCAATCTTTTTGTTCAGAAGAAAGTTTTAAATCATAGGCTGGGGTCAGATAAAGGTGAGAAGAAAGCTGGGATTTAATCCCAAAGCTATCAAGAACTGACTAAAAATACTTGACCTTGCTAACGTGCAAATGGTCTTTTAGCAGATTTAGCCTCCCTTGCTGCCAAAGTCATCCTCAGTTTTCAGAACCTGAAGAAATAACTATTCTATTTATTGCTACGTCTTCCCTCTCTAATGTAAACTGTAAATTTTCTTCTCGTCTTTAACTTAGAGAAACTCCCTTTCAAAACCAGTAAATGCGTATAAATGTGTAGAGTGCTTTAGTGCTTTTCATTTGCGTGTGAATCTGCTGACCCAACTATTTGTTCACTTCTGCTGTTTTTCCATTAAGCCTCTTCTATCCAGGCAGGGTTTTGGTAGGTGTTTTGACCTGATAAGCAATGTGTAAATCTCTTGCCTGGCAGTATTGCCTTTTACACCACATTTAGCAAGTGCTAGCAGCCTGGCCTGTACTTGCTTGACAAGTAAATCACTGGGTGCTGGTTAGCTAGTCCGACAACTTGCACAAAACAATAAAATGGGTATCTCGTGGACTAAGTGGACATCTGGGAATGTGCTCTGGTCTGTCTTTTCCTCAGTGGTGGATGCCTATCCACTCTGGGGGAGCTGATACCCTTCCAATGTTTTGGAAATGGTGACATCTGGGGAGACTGTGTTAAGAGCTGTGAAGTGAGAGCCAGCTAAAAGCTGGAGCAAGGGCTTGGTAGTAGTCTTCAGGCCACTCGGTCAAGGTTTTTATGGGCATTTTTCAGATGCTGTTGTGTGTTTAGACCTAAAGGGTAAATGGGGAACAGGAAAATTTAAATCTCTCTGGCTTCAGTGGTAGCTGCTGAATGGTCTGCATTTTGGGAAACTGGGCTCTCTCTTGCTTTATATATCTGCACACAAACTTAGAAGTTTTCCTCCCTCCCACATCTTAGTGTCAGCATAAAAAATCAACTGCTAGCTCCCAAAATTTTAGTTCTGAACAAATAGCTGAAAGAAGACAATATTTAGCATGGAAGGTAGAATGCCACAAATAAGGCAAAGGTTTATTATATGGAGGGCAGTGAGACATGCCAGGCTTACTGACATCGGAGAGTGCCACAGCTGAGAGGGAGCTCTAGTGATGTAAGTCCTCCTTTTTCGTGTGTAAATGATACTGAGTTATATGTGCAAGAGGAGAAAATGTGCCTTGACTCAGCTGCCAGTGAGCCAGAGTGTGTTATATGAAGATGGACTCACACCTTAGTGCCTCCTTGCTCTTCATCTGTGTGGTTCTTCCTCCTTTTCCTGCATTGTTGGCCACAGTCACTCCATCTCCACTGACTCTGTACCCAGTTCTGTACCAGTCCCTGACACCCAAAACCCAGAGCTAAGGAGTGAAAGAGGACCTGAGCATGAGTTTGGCAGTGCACCAGAGAGGAATAATAGTTCTAATGACATTTTCAGCATTAGAAAACTTACGTTTGGTAAGGATACTTAAGGGGTTTCTTTACTGCTATGGAGTATTTCCACATTGTTTTTATTTCACAACATGAATAAAAGCCTGTGGGTATATGTTTCATCACTTTCTGTGGGCTGGAAGAAGATCTCAGTCTCTCAAATAGTCTACAGTGTATTTATACTAACTGCATTAGAACTTATTTGGTGCCACCATTTTCCCCCCACTATTTTTAGATCTCAGCAGCTATTTATCTAACCTGTTCTGAGAATATATGCAAATGACTGGAAAGTCCCAGTCATTTTTATGGTCTGGTGAAGAGAGTGAGAAATATCTGAACAATCAAATTGAAATTCACCCTCCCTAACATGTGTTCAGTAAGTTCCNAAAAAGCCATGCCTTTCTGATCCCTCTTCCACCCTCTTCAATCCCCCCAAAATTGCTTGGAAAAATAGGACAGCAATGAAAGTCAAATTAGAATAGAAACTGCCACCTGCTGTAGAGATTGTCCTAGGAAAATGCTGATTATACTTCATTTGTCAGAGCAATACTGTTAATAAAATATAAAATGAGAACTTATGTAACTCATCGTCATCATGCTTGTAACTCTTTTTGCTAGTATTTGAAACTTCTGCACTAGGCAGTATCCTGTCCACTGTGCACTTACACATTGTGCCTGATGAAATTATAGCTGCTACTTATGAAAAGGTCAGATAACTCTGGGAGGGGGAGATACAGACTTGCTCATACTAATGCATTTACACCCTAAAATCCACACCCTGCTTATCTGTCTCTTCAGTAGGAATGGGGCAAGGCCTTTTGAACTCGCAATTCTTGAATTTTTTTTCAATTTTTCAATTTTGAACTAGCAAAATCCTAGCCTGACGTGATAACAGCATTTTCTCCAACTGAGTTCTGCTTATTGTAAATCACCCAGGAACACAAGAATACAGTCGCTGAATGACTAAGTACATGAACGATATTTGTTACAGAGGTTGCTGGATCTACATTATCTTCAGGACAGGTCATTAAATTCCCCTGTAACAGCAGCATGCCAGCTGGCTGAAGGAACCTGCAGGATGCTCAGGCTTTCACTGGTGCCCATAACCAAATTATGAAGGACAAAAGTCAGTGTAGTGTTACAGCTAGGCAAGATGAATAATGCAAAATTCAGACATCCCTAAAGTGATGTGTTCACTCTTGGATGTGTGCCTGTCTTGGGAAAGGGCATAATTCTGATCTTACTCATTGCACAAAATTCTGCCAAAAAAAAGGTGGTTCCTAGCAGTGGTTTTGCAGTATGGTGTTGCTGGTTCTGCTTGTTACTAATCCAGCACTTCAGGATCTCTAAAAATAACTTCCTGTCACTGTCATTTAGTCAGCAGTAATTCTATCTGCTTGCTGGGAGACATCCTTTTAACTCAATCTTAGCTTAGCCGGGGATTTGCAAGGTAGATGATAACTTCAAATCATGTCAATTACTCCAAAGCCATTTAACGTAGGGACATGATCACAGGAAACATGCCATGTTCGTTTCCTCTCATCGCAAGACATTAGGCACAGTGTTGATTACTTTTCTCCTTCATCACTCCAAGTGAGGAGGAATTTACTGCAGTCCTGCATGAGACCACAGCTGCCAAAGTAAAACCAAACAAATATATTTCACTGTAAGCATATTTATGCCCCTTCTTTTTTTCTCAATAAATCCTTAATGGAAAAGAATGAGAACATGGAAGAAAAAGCTTTCATTTGTTTAAAACTAGAAGCTGAAAGGGAATTTGCCTTACTTGGTGAGAGGGAATCAGCAGCAGGCCAAGCTGGGCTAAAGTAGCAGGGATTGCTCTTCATGGAGCACTTTGCTGCCTCAACAGCAGCACCAAACCTGGTCTGCCCATTCTGGGCCTGTGTCAGTGCTCAGTTGCTGCCCAGGGCTTCCCAGAGAGGCTTTTGCTGCATGGGCTGGTCTATGTAGAAGAGCTCCAGTACTCTGAACCTTCTTCAGGAACAAAATTGGACCACGGCACAATCTAAAATACTTTTAGCCTAGCCCCTTTACAACTTCTTTCCTGCAGTTTTTGTGTTCACCATGTTGTTTCTCTGTCGTCTGTTGTGACTGTTGAATTGCTAGAAGAAAGCGTTTTGCAATAGTGTGAATTTTGGGGCCAATGTTCCCTTTTGGAGAAGGTCAGCACACAGCCCCTCTTGCTTGATGTGGTGGGGTGCAAGTTGTGTCAACCTTTAAATACACCACCTGCTCGGATCAGGACAGGCATGAACAGCAATGTGTGCTCACCAGTGTGGATTACGTTAGCTCTGTGAGGAGCTGCAAGCAGCTTTGGCGTATATCCTGAGCTCCGAGTAGCAAAACTTTTTGTTTAGTTTCAGAAGGAGTTGTGTCTCTGCTAAAAAGCCTGTCATAACCAATCTAGATAAATAAATGTTTCTGTTTTTTTTCTCTTTCTTACACATAGCTGTCCCTGGACCTCTATCACACTGAGGATGATATCTACAAGCTCTCGCTGGTGCTGGAACCAAGGAACTCCAAATCTGTAGGTCATCTTGTACCGTACTTTGACATATTGCTTATTTTGTCTGCATGCAGCTGATTAAACTTTTAAATTACAGTTAACGTGTTTCCTTATTCACATTCACATAAAGCTTTTTAGTGTACAGTCATTATTTATAGGTTTTGGTGCGTATTGGGAGAAGAAAATAGTGAAATGGCCCAGACTTTGCTATTAATTATTTTTCAACAAAACCTCTGCAAGTCATGGAAAACATAGTTCTGCTTTATGTAAAGATACCCTTTGTAAGTTATACATCAATTATTTACTGCGTGACCATTACTTCATTTTCTGGATGCTGGTGCAGTTATATTAAACAACACTGAGTCCAAAGATTTGTTTTAGGTAAGCCACAGCATTAGCTGGAGTGTTTTAAAAAACTGTTTGCTTATATAGAATTGGCTGTATCCTGGGCTTTCAAGCAATGTTTAAACACTTCAGAATAGATACTGCTTTTTTTTTTTCGTATGTGCAACTGAAGATAATGCTGCATTGATGCATTTTTCAGTCTGCTTTGCAAGTGTGAAGGTACAGATAAATCTCTTAATTAACGGTTGAATTTTGGTTAAAGCATTGCTCTCTTCTGCTGCCAAAGTCTGGGGACTCCTCTTTCCTCTGAGCACTTCACCAGTGCATTAACATCCTTACGACCCATCATAATCCAGCATAGGATTCTTTCATGCAGAGTCCTCTCAAGTCTGACACCAGCCGAAACTAAGGGTGGCTGGAAATGCTTAGCAGGGTATGAGTACAGAGTCCAGCAGTCTATTTTTGAAGTATTCTTAAAAGCAAGCAAGTGAGCAGAACCCCTTAATTTCCAGGTATAGGGCTTTTCTGGTTTTTAAGATAGTTTGTCACACTTGGAGACCAGTTTGAGGACAGTGTGTGTGTGCTTTTGGTGGTGGATGATGAGCAATATTAAGGAACCTAGTGAATATTTCCATAGCCAACACTAACTCAGTTTGAACACCTGGAATTTCATTACTGAGTCTCCAGTCCTTGTCAGATGTGATTTGACCATTCCAGTTCCTGTTTGTCACAATCATTCTGGCTCCCTCGTGCTCCCATTCCTGCCAGCAAAGTTGAATTGTTACAGCTCTATATTGTGGAAGGATTAGTGGGCCGCTGCAATGAATGAGGAAAATTACTATGTTGCTGCTTTGATCTCCAGATGGAGCTTTATGAAGGACAAAAGCAATATAAACAGTGCTGTGAACTTTAACAGTACCCCAAAATTGCGGGAGACTTCTGCATGATGATCAATGAATAACCAGTGACATTGAGCTGTTGCACACCCTGACGGGTAGAAAGCTACAGCTGTATCGACAGAAGCCGGACTTATTTGAAGTATACATCGCTTTGATGGACTGCCAAAGCACACAAGATATTTTAGAGGGGAAAATGATCTGTAGAGCTTTTGTATGTGGAAAAATTTGTCACAGGCAACATGACAGCATAGCTATATCATTCCAACTGCTCCTTGATTTATTGTTTTACGGGTACAACTCTGTGCAGGTGCACTGCAGAGGAAGTGTCTCAAGCTGCTGCAGTCGTTTTTGAGGCAAAAGTGGAGCGGATCTGTTAGTGTATAAGCCTGCTGTCAACAGGGACTTGAGCAAAACTTTCATTCTGCTAAAACTGGGAAGAAACCCTTCAAAGAATGTAGCAGCGTAAAAAAATACTGAAGACTAAAAAACAGTTGTAGTATAGCATCTCCCTGTCACACTGTCCTGCTTTTCCCTTCATGTTAGTCATCTTCTTGTTGGGCATTTCTACTGGTAGAGCTGTTGGCTAGAATACAACTTTGCCCTGTGCAGTTATGCCACCGAAGACATAATTACATAGGTTTTTTGCTTCTGAGTAGAATTTATTTCAATGCCAAAATACGCAGATGTTTGCATCCATCTGAAGATGGATCTTTTAAAATCTGTGACAGCATTATCCCTGTGTTGGTGAAACAGACAGGAGATACAGGCTGCATCACAAAGAGCATGACCAGATACAGTGTTTCTGAAAGTTTTAATAAATTCAGCTTGGGAGTTTGGACACTGCTTAGTACCTTTCCTTATAGCATGCATTGTGAATTCCATAAATAAAATTATGATAGTTCATACGAGTCTATCGGTGAAATGGGAGAAACCAACATTTCCCTTTGGCTAGTGGGCAGTAACATGAAGCTTTCCTTGCAACTTGTCAAAAAGAAGAAAAAATGAATGATACTTAAAATGAAATAGCCCAGAAGAAAGGTGAATGCTCCGATGGATTCAGTCTCTCTGCCATTATGCACTTAGATCATCAGGAATTAAGAGCTCTCTGTGAGGACTTGGTAGACAAGCACCTCTCTGACACTTTGATACTGATTCTTTGGGTCCCTTTAAGAATTTGTTAAGAGAAGAAACAAGTCAAATCTCTTCTCTGACCACAAAGAACATCACAATAATGGCATGTTTCATATTATCGTGTAACATGATATATTTAAAAGGTGTTGCGTTTCTGCGTATTTTTAGAGCAGAAAACACTTGCCAGCTTGTTGGTCCATCACTGTGTGTTGACATTAAGTTTAGCATTAAAAAATTATGTAAGTGCTTTTGGCATAGTTGTCCAGGTTCACTGTATTTCCTGTTGGGATTGAATTCTGTGGATATAGGGATTTTTTTCTTTCTCAGACTTACCTTTGTGGATTTGTATGATGAGTCAAGAGGCACAGTGGAACTGATAAAAGCTGTTAGGACAATTTGATAAGAAAAAGCCAAATAAGTAAAGCAACCCACTAATAAATTCTTCTTTTTTTCCCAACCAAACGTGGTAGAGTATGACCTTGTGACCATTTTTCATCATTGTGTCAAAGTCTACAATATATTTGTTACACACAATAACAGTTATAACATTTTTAGGTGACTTAATAATCTCCCTCTTAACTCACAGCAATTAATAGGAAGACAGATGAGACCCAGATTTCTTGCTCATCAGCTAATCATTAGCCTTCTGAGGCTGTGGGTCATTCTCCTCCTGATCCAAATCATACTGATTTTTTTCTGCTTGACACTGCTTCACCTGCTGAATGTCCAGTGGCAGATGCAGGAGAAATATAACTTGCAGCATTTTTCTTGCTGCCTGGTGGGGTTTGAAGTTTTACCTGAAACTGTGTTTGGGTTTGTCCTGTATTTTTTATATTTTCTGTATTTTCTGGCTGTGTGCTGGAACTTCTCCCAAAGTCCAATAGTGACATGGAGGGAGTCGGGCTGCATGCTCTGTGCATCAGGTGAGATGTCAGCTACTGTTTCATCACAACCAAGCTGTTTTCAAAATAAAATAGTCTGGCTGGTGTTGTCTGGAGAGCAAGTTAAAGGTTAGTGCTCTTTTTGCTCAGGCTGTCTAAATGAATTGAGCTGTGCATCCCGGCACACCTCGGCTGGAAACTGATGGAATTGCTGAGCTCAATTCTGCTTCTGCTCCTGCATTCTGCCCTTTTCTCGCTGCTGCACAGAACAGCAGTATTAGCTTATTCGGGCCACCACAGTCCAGTCCCTTGCATGGCTCCTGGCCACAGTCCCTCTGGCAGGGAGCTGAGGCCAGGCTGTGTCATGATGGCAAGTTCCTCGGGAGCTGCATCAGGAAGGAGAAAAGCAGGATTCCAGATCACCTGTTTCTGATGCCCACTGTTTCCAGAGACGCTCCTTCTTTTCTTCTGAGTCTTGTTGCTGTTGAACCCTCCAGAGATGATAGTGAGGAAAGTCTGCCTGGTTTTGCTTTTGAGCTCTCTGGGTGCTACCACTGCTGGCATAGCTGTGAGGTGTCATAAAGAGCCCAACTGAAGCTACAAGCGGAATAGTTTGTGGTTGTCACTCTGACATACAGAGCTGCTTTTAATGGGAAATTTAACTTTGTAATTCAGATTTGAAAATCTTTGTGTTCTGATCCATCTCTCAGCAGCCTACCTCCCCGACAACCCCTAACAAGCCGGTAGTGCCACTGGAGTGGGCATCTGGAGTGGTACCAAAACCTGACCCTACAGTCATTAACAAGCACATAAGAAAGCTGGTGGATGTAAGTATTTCAAATATCATATTGGCTGAAGAGAACAATAGCTTTGCCACTGTTATTACTACAATGAATTTCAAGACATTGTTATGGTTGGGATGGATTTCAGACATCCGATAACAAATTTGAGCTTTTACTGATACTTTCAGAAATACTTATTTTGTTCCTGTGATAGGACTAGTGAGCAGATTTTGGGATGCAAAGGTGCAAACTTTCAGGAGCATCCAAAGTTTGGCTCCTGTTCAATAGGTTTGATGAGCAAATATAAATTAAAAGGGCAAATGTGAGGGTTTGCACTTGTAGTCACCCAGTTTATGTTTGGTAACAGACATCTGGAAATAAAAATACTCAGAAATAAGGAGCCATGCATTAATGGGTCCAGAGAAAGTTTCTGTAAACCTTCACTTGTACCAAGCGATGCACTGTATTGATTTGCAGGCAAAAGACAGGTTTCTTGGCATCTGTTTGTTAGTGCCTGGCAGCCAAGCCCTCCAAAGGCCATGGATGAAGTCTACTGCTCAGGACACTATTCCAGAAACCGGTTAGGAGCTGGTTAAAATAATATTGCTGTTCTCTAGTGGGCCACCTGAGAGAAGGCAAATGCTGATCAGCAAATTCCCTCTTGGTAGTTGTTTTTCCAAGAGTGATGATGCTCCCTGCAGCCCTCTGTGCTGTGTCTGCCCCATGGGTAACTTCTAGCTGGGCAGACTCATGTGAATGTCACTGCCACATTCAGAGCCTTCTCCTGCACCCATTGAAGTCAATGGGAGTTTTGCAGTTTGTGAGTTATGTTAACACCACAGGTTGACTCTCATTGCACTTTGGTGACTAAGTTTTGAAGTGGAGCTGAATCAGAATGGCTCGGATGTTTTGTTTCTTGACTGATTTCTACACTAGCACAGCCTCTTGGCCCATTCCTCCTTGGCCTTTTCTGCTGTCTGTTTGACTGTCCAGAGCATACTATGTATGGTAATGATAGCACTGTCTTGGTATCGCTTTAAAAATCTGGGCATAAGATCACAGGGAATTATAGCTGGGATCTTGCAGCTTCAGTTTAGAAAGTGACATATTAGGTAATGCAAACAAAACCAAACAGTACTGGGTTCCTTTGCAGAGCCTGAGCCCCACTGTGTTCATGTGTAAGGGACTTTTAGTGATGTGAGCAGCATGCAGAGGAACCAGGAATGTGTTGTAGATAATGAAGCAAGTTTCCCTTCTGCTTTTTACAGATAAATAACTAAGTCTGGTAGGAACTATTAAATTCTGACCTTGTCTGTGTTACATATCATTAATTGGATTATGTTGGTAAGATAATTTAAACAGAGTCTTCAGTTTCTCACTCAGACTTCAATTACATCTTGTAGTTTACTTTTTGTAAATGCTTTTTAAAAAATAAAAAATAAAATTTTTCTCTTAATGTGGGATGCCAGAACTGCACATGCTGTTTCTGTATTGCTTTTTTCAGTGCCATTTGTGTTGATAAAAATCACTCCACATCCAAATCTCTCTATAATAGTTTGTTTAAATAGGAAGTTTGTCACAATTTCTTAATCTTTCCAGAATGTGCTGGCTGAAGGAGCTGTTCTTGTTTGTGCATGGCTGGGAGATGTGGTCCCCCATTCCACAATTTTGGCTTTGTTCAGGATGTATGATCTTGAGATTGACAGGATCAGAACATGGTTTGGAGCTGTTACAGCTACATCTTACCAAGAGGCTCATACCATTCTGTACAACTGTCTTGGTTTTGCCAGTCTTTGTCATTTACTAGATGCTTTAAGTTGTGCTTTAATGCATCAGGTTTATGACTAAAAGTATTGAATAATACTTGGGCAACACCAATGGAATATATCACATGGGGCAGAATTTTAGTGACATTTCCAATAGAAAAGAAAAACAAAGCAAGAATGGTTATATCTGAAGATGTGTGGAGGACCACCACTAGATAGACACAGAGGTCAAGTTTTCTTTAAAAATTAGCCATTTTTTTTCCCTGGAGTCCAATAAATATGCATATTGAAGTACCAAGTAGGAATAAAAGGAATAAAACAAGGCAGCAGAGCATCTGATCATTAATGTTGAACATTAATTTACATGTAGTTACAAGGTTGAAGAGCTGGTATAGATTGAGGGTCGGCTGGATATTAGGACAATAATTTCCCTTTTTTTTCCCAGTCTGTCTTTAGGAACTATGATCATGACCATGATGGCTACATTTCTCAGGAAGACTTCGAAAGTATAGCTGCCAACTTCCCCTTTCTGGACTCTTTCTGTGTGCTGGACAAAGACCAGTAAGTTCGGAGACTTCTTTGTGAGTTTTTTTCTTTTCCTCAATTTAAAAACTCATGAAAAAAACAAATATTGAAGAAACAGTGTCTCCCAAGCTTCTTGTATCTGACTCCTTACTTAAGCAACTGAAGATCACTGGAGGCTGAATTCTGTTCTCATTTAACTGCTTCTGCTGTAGTCACTCCTATAAGACCACCTGAGTCGGAGTCGTGCATTACCTGGTACTTTAAAAATGTTTTATGTAATGACTTAATGAAAAATTCCTGCTGGGACTGAGTCAAAACTCCAAGAGTATAATCAAATTACAGTGGAGATGCTGTACCTAGACCAGGCATCAAACTGATGAAACAAATAAGTTGCATACAGGACAGCGGAAATGAGCATATGTATCAGAGAGAGGACAACAAATATCCTAGAGTGTATATATAATATGTATTTCCTAGCCAGTGGGCTTGATAATTCTTGTTGTCCAGGTTCTCCTGGGCTGTCAAGGCTGGTTGTCAACAAGGGGCATAAATGCTTGGTCTGTGTGTGAGGCGAGAAACCAAGATCCATGCAATAAGTTCAGTGTTCAGTAAGAACCACAAAGGCTCTAAGGAATTTTTTCTGCCAAATCTGTTGCAGCTCTTTCAAAGAATGTGTTTTGTGTGCTGCGTGCTTTTCGCAATGAGAAAAACCTGAACTGTTCAGTGCTGTGAGCAGTGACATACCTACTCTACTTTTTTTTCCTAACAGAGATGGTCTTATAAGCAAAGAAGAAATGATGGCTTACTTTCTGAGAGCTAAATCACAGTTCCAGTGTAAAATGGGTCCAGGATTTATTCATAACTTTCAGGAGATGACCTATCTTAAACCAACTTTCTGTGAGCACTGTGCAGGATTTGTAAGTATGTTTTTAATAGTGCTATACCTTAAAAAATTATTTACCTTTTAATGTAGATGGGGTGAAACTGGCTCCATGCATTGCAAAGTCTCTTGGCCAAGTATCTCATTGCATTCGGAAGCACAAAGCATTTACTTGTGTTGTAGCTGTGCTATCCAGTTTTGGTTTAGTGGCTCCCAATGACTGGTGTTTGTTAGAATTACCGTTGCAGAGGGGAAAAGAATAAAATTATGTTAGCTAAAGGATATTAGAGACTATATGAATAGCTTTACTTGGTTTATCTAAAGTTCTTTAATTTGGCTTGATTTCCCATGTAAACAAGCTCAAGGGAAAATGGGTGTCTGGAATGGAGGATGTAGATGAAGCAAAAGCCGTTCTTTCTCAGGAAATTGTACATGGCAACATAGCTATGTTCATAATTCTCTGAATGGCTGTAACAGCCTAAATCCTTTCTCTATTGAATTAACAGATCTTCTAATTTTGTCAAGAAATCAAAAGTGCTTCCAGCAGTTCTGTACAAAAATAATTTTTTTAATTTATTTTTGGAGTTTTTTTAATTTGCTTTTTCTCTCAGCCATAACTTATCAGGTGCCACTTATTAGAGAGCTCTGTACATCACTGGGAAATTATTGGTTTTGTGCACATTTGTGTTGCTTGTAAACTTCCTTCAATTTTTCCACTTCAAACCAAGCATAGTAAAAAAAATGGAATTACTATGATTTAAAAGTTACTTTAATGCACAGCAACTGTCTGTGTTTAGATGGCTAAAGCAGTTAGGGCAGAGGGCCATGTCCTCTGCTTACATGTGGCCCACTTACAGGGTGTAAACTCAGACCATCATCTCCAGAGCAGATCTGCCTCTGCTGCCGGCAGCAGAATCTCCAGCTTGTGCTACGTGAACTTTTCCACTAAGTAATATTTCTTCGTGGTTGAAAGTAACAATAATAGCACTGCTAAGTGCAAAAACATGCCTCTTTTCAGACCAGCTCTGGCGTTCCTGCTCTTGTGCATGTTCCCATCTTCCACTCGCTTTTTTTGCGATGTGTCAGTCTTGTTCAGATGCTCGTGGTCCCTATCAGAGCAGCTGATCAAGGCCATGGAGAAGAAGGAATTCCACCTATTTCCGCTAGAACTGCAAAAACCTCAGAAGCGTGATGGTCAGTGCTGATTCAGGAACGTGCTGGTGGGCTCTTGAGCTGACAGCTCCAGCAGACTGATGGGGCAGGGGCGGTCACTGGCCTGAGCCCATTGTTTCAGGCTGCTTGCAGCCTCAGGAAGACGTCACTGCGTTCGTGACACTCGGTTCATGTTTGGAAGGCTTCCATGGCAAAGCAAGGCCCAAGGACTGCCCTGCAATGTCCTCTCCGCCAGACATTTTTCTCCTGCATCAGTTTGCTAATTGGCTATTGTTGGGTTTTTTCACGTCTCCCTGATTGCATCCAGTGCAGGAATACAAATAACTAAGGGGTTGCACAGGAAATGGAAATAGGTCATTTTTCCTGTCAACTCACTGAAGTCATTGGCATTGTCCTGTGGACGAGTTGGGCTGATAAGACAGGAACCAACTACAAAATATGCTGTGTTTCAGTGCTGCTCATCCACGGGTGGAAGCCTAATTTCAAACTGATGCACTTATTCAGTCAAAATAATGTGCACTGACAGTGCGGGAGGATGAATTGACATGACAGTGCAATGCATGCCGCATTCAATAAAATATCTCTTACTAAACTGAAATGAACTTTAAAGGTCAAGCTAAAACCTAGTGCCATGAAGCAGCATGCCACTGATATGCCCATGGCCAGTCACAGTTCCGTCCCACGGCTTGAATTGCACTGCGTGGCAGGGTAGGCGACCAGTCATCCTGCTGAGCTTTATAATCTGAAATTGTGCAGATCCTTTTACCTTGGAGCTGGCTCAAGGCAGCTTTGCAGCAAAGCTGTGTCAGACAGATTCAAAGCTTTAGGTCAGAATTCACAACACGGCACTTCAGCTAAGCTTTCAGTGCTGTGTCCAACTGCAACAATGGTGCCAAATTTGAGTAGGAGGAAGGTACAGAACTAAGAAGGTGAGGAGAAAGATCTGCAGTGGGAACACAGATTAGATCTTAAATGAAAGAAATAACAATCCATGTCTCTTACAGCAGTCCTGGCAAAGAGACCTAGGGAAAAAAGTCATTGCTACTCTTCCAAGAGAGGCTGGAGTGCTCCACTGTCACTGCCTGACCACAGCAACTGTGTTTGCTCTGCATATACAAAGCATTAGCAAGAAAAAAGCAAGCAGCAGGCTTTCTACAGACCCTCCTTCCACTATTGTCCCTTTTGTTCTTTTATTTCCTCTTCTGCCACCTTGTTTAATCTTTTTTGCTTTCTTCAAGCCCCTGTTCTTCCTTGCAAATTCTTTTGTGCAGTGTATGGGATTTTTTTTTACCCTAGAATCTTCCTGTTCTGTTTATTGAACAGTTCTTTAATGACCATATTCATTCCCTACACACTGTACGTGGATTCTTATAAATGCAGTGAGGAGCCACGTGCAGTTCAGGATAAATAAGCACTGGAGTAATTAAATTTTTTTCTTTTAATGCTAGAGCTAGAGAAACTGCCTCTCACAGTGAAGATCCTTGGTTTTGTAATGCCATGGCTGTAGATACAGCGCTTCTGAGTGTACAGATAACAATTTGCTAAGGATTTTTCCTACTTCCAAGCAATCATGCTCATGTTGCAGTGAAAGCTTCCCAAAAGTGGGACCACACACACTGCCTCCTGGAAATTTAGCATTTGGTTGTTATGTATGTAAATTAGGACAGCTTCTGGGAAGAGGCAAAGATGGAATTTAGGGGCTTTTCTGCCTGTTTAGGTCTTTAACATTTTTAATAGTAAAAGTCAAGTGAACAAATGAGATTGCTATGGTTAGGTGTGCTGGGCACCAGTACAGCAGCCAAGAACCTAATTTTTACCCCTAGTGGTGTTTTCTTCTGCTGTGTTTGAATGGCATGTGTCATTCATGTATCTGGAGAATAGATGTACACTGGAAAATCCCCTGCAGATAACATTAAGCAAGCCTAGTAGCAGAATGTCCTCTGCTGGTTTCAGTAAGCTTGATATGTTGGCAATTTTTCACTCGTTCCTGGAAACAAATGTCATTGGTGTCTCTCCTACTCTGGTAGTCCCACTGTAAGTAGTAGAAATAAGGGGGAAGGCACACAAGTCTTATCACAATTAGAGAGGGAGGTCTGCCTAACAGGAAGGGTGTTAAGAGCAGTTGTATCCTGTTTGTGCTTTTGTAGCCATTGGTACTTCCTCATTGTGACCTTGTTTTCCTTCCAGCTTTCTTTTCTGGTTCCTTGACATTCTTTTGTCTTTCTTTGCAGCTCTGGGGTATAATCAAACAAGGCTACAAATGCAAAGGTAAATAAATATTGCATGGATTTTTCAAGCTATAAGTGGTGGGTTTTAGCACAAGAACATATTTTTTTTACTAGAATGACATCAACTCATCCAAATTTTGCTTAAACACTTGGTACTGTCCATGAATAGTGACTGCTGGTACACTATGAAGTCTCACTGCAGTAGGGGCTGTAGCACCCAGTAGGAACACACAGGTTCTGTGAGCTATAGGTCCAAAGCAGCCACTGACTCCATAAGGTGTTACTTACTGCAAAGACCTTGAATTTTGGAAAAACAAGCGTCCTCATCCTAACATCAAGATATTGTGAAATACATCTGAGACTTGGGGTTGTGAAAAGGTCTGCTGGCAATGCTGTCTGTCATGTACATCCACATGCCTGTAGTGAAGCCTGACTGGCCTTGCAATGTAGCCGTGGCTCAGCTAGAAGTAGAGAACTATTTATTTCCTAGACTGCTCAGCAGAGCTCATTGTGAGAGCTTCTGCAGATATTCAGTTTAAAAATAAAATAAAATCCTAGAGCTCTTACAGCCCTCTCTGTTTTTTTCATAAAATGTTTCATTTCTGATGCAGTATTTGCACCATATTGAGCAGGTCAGACTAAGAATGACAGTGCAGTGGTGCTCATTGGCTTTAAATTCCTGGAGCTATTTCTCAAGCAGTCCAGCTCTGCCTGAAGGTCACTGTTGATTTTCACAGTTTTACTTGCATCTCGGTTATTCACATGGGAACATTCATGCTGGGGCTTGATAGTTTTATTTATGTGTCCTCTTTCCCCTTAGTCTTACACTGGCTCCCAGGGGAAGAGTGAAGATTTGGCAGGATTGGTTTTTAGGACACACTGTATTCCTGTCTTCCTCTTCACCCATCAGCGTCTCTTCCTCAGGGGAAAATGTCCACAGCTAAACCAATATATGTAATACAGCTATTCCTGATCACCATCATCTGAACAGCTACAAAAGGGCTAGGTGCAGTCTCTGCTTTTACTGGTTAGGATGAGGAAAGGAAGATGGTGTTTTGTCACAGCAGCCCTGTAAACTCGAGATCTGAAAGCTGAACTCTGTCCTGCATCATTGCTTGTAACAGTGGCCCACTGCAGAGAGAGCAAAAGCGGTTCTGTAGAGTCAAAATTACAAGCAATGAAGCATGAGAGTAAGAGAGCAGAACTGCTCGCCCAGATCTTAAAGTGGTCAAGAAGGGTATTTGGCACCTGCCCTTTGTTGCAGCAGGTACCAGCTGGTCCATACACCAGCATCACTTGGGCGCTGCACCATTGTGGATGGTTGCTGCCTTTGAGCGCAGACCTAGCACCTTCTGCTTTGGACCTCTAGCATTGCTGTAGCAGGAGGAGGGAGGGAGCTCATCTGTTCACGTCTGCTGCTTACCCCAGCACTATGGATAATGAGATAAAGCTAGACTGTGTGGTCTACAGATGATGAAAGATGTTCCCCGCTGCTAAGAGAGATCTTTATCATATTTGAGGCGGGGGTGGTTACATTTAGAGCAGACAAAACCACAGCTGGGCAGGTACTTCTGTATTAGTCATATGAACAAGGCAATGGGAGAAACCAGAACTCTCAGCCATCATGCTAGAGCTGCTGGTTTAGTGGAGAATTATAAGCAACACACTGGCAATGGCTCACCTTGAACAAAATGTTAGGTCATGGAGCAGCAACAGAGAAACAAGGGCGATGGAAATTTTCAAACAAGGACACGAGACACAGAGGAGAGAGACTCTGTGTTTGGAGCACATATCCTCCATCTTTTGGCTCTTTCTTGCAGTTGAGATCTGTACTGCAGTCACACTTCAGAGAAATGTACCTAGTGATGAGTCTCTCTGCAAACATATAAAGCCCAGCAGAGGCTCGGGGTTGCAGGCACTCAGCCAACTTCATCCAGGTGGATGATACACATCCACAGAGTTTACTCTGTGCTGATGTTTCTTGTTGAGCTACTTAGAGGAGGTTTTAACCTACAGTGATCGACAGTGACCTCCAGCTGTCCTTCCAGAGGCTCAGAGTATGGACTCTTCAGTGTCTTCTGACCAAGTATGTCTGCTTTAATGGGCCCTACTAGGTCAAATAAATAAAACCAAAACCTTTTGTGAAGACTCATGCAGTGGAGCAGAAGCTTTCTGCATGGCATACAGAAGACAATACCAGTAATTCCAGGTCTCTTCCTTAGAACTAAGTTCTGATGAAAATGTCATCCCACTCTTCCCTTCTGCTGCCAGATTTCTATTAATGGCTGCCATGGAAATTGCCCATTTTTTTGAAATGCTCTTCACACCAAGCGATCCATTTCTGTAACCCCACCTTCTGTCAAAGTATTTGTTCCTTCAGAATCCCTCCTGGTATCTGCCTGCTACTAGCCCTGAGGGATTACCAGATACTTGTGGCTTTCCATTTGGTGACTTGACAAGTCCTTTCTTTCCAGATTGTGGTGCCAACTGTCATAAGCAATGCAGAGACCTGCTTGTGCTGGCATGCAGGAAATTTTCCAGAGGAACTTCAGTAGGCAGCAACCATGGCTCTCTGCCTAGCAGTCCATCTCTGCCTCCAGGTGAGAGCACTTGATCCTATTTTAAACTATTCCTGGAATCCTCTCTACCAGCCCTTGTCCTTGCTGCCATCTTTAATTTTTCCAGAGCAGCACATAGACTTTCCACGGCACCACGGCACCATGGCTTGTGTTCAGTGCTCGGATCACAACATCTCTTTCTGCAGTGATGGCCTCCCTATCCCAGCTGAAAAAAAATAAAATTATAATTAGGAAAATTGTACTTTGCCTTATAAGCCACTTAAGGGCTGGGAGACACAGGGCACAATTTTAGCTCTGCCTTATCCCCTGAGCATGCAGATGGAAGGAGAAGGGAATCTGTGCACACAAGGCCAGAATAAGCTTCCAAGCATCATATGGGTATTGCTAATTATACCACTGTTTCATATAGGGGTTACGTCCTCCCCACGGCCCCCGCTTAAGTTATCTTTTTGTACAGATCTTGAAGTAGGATATTTAAAATAAACAATTCCACCCTCTCTTTCAGCCCAAGATGAAGTATTTGAATTTCCCAGTGTTGCTGCAGAACACCAGGACCTCGATGGCAGAGCTATCACTCTGGTCACTGGCTCTTCACGGAAAATTTCGGTGCGGCTGCAGAGGGCGACCACCAGCCAAGCGACGCAGACAGAACCACTGTGGCATGAGCCAGGCTGGAATGATTCAGGTTCCCATACTTTCCCAAAAATGAAGTCCAAGTTCTGTGGCAAAGCTGGAAAGAACAAAGGCTTTGCAAAATGGGAGAACGAAAAGCCCAGCGTGCAGGCTGATGTAGAGACAGAAGCCGAGGCCCCACAACAGACACTTGATCACAATGGAATAGAAACCCTCCCAGAAACACAAGAGTCTGAGGTGAGTTGCAGAAACAGCCAAGACAGTCAAAAATCTGCTAGAGGCTGAGGTCTCAGAGTTATTTTATGAACTTCAGGATGTTTTTTCAGTCAAATTGGACATTGCTTCTTGCAAAAGAGTTTTTTTCAGAACACCAAACCATCCATAGGCACCTATTGTCTACACTGCAGTGTGCATTTGCTGTGACACTGCAATTGGAAGTTTGGGTCTCAGTGTCAGTACGTGCTTTTAGGAGTCAGGCACTTTTCTGTTTGAAAAATAATTTAAGTAGCCTGATGGATACCTGACCAAATTCTGTGCAGTTGTACCCTTAGAATGGGCAGTTCAGGGCTCCACATCAGCCTCACAAGCAGCTGCATTCTAATAAACATACAACTCAAGGCTAGGGCAGAATATTGACCTGATTTCTGTTGCTGTCACCTGTAAACTTTCTTCTTGCAAAGCCTGACGCTTTTAGTGACCATCTTTGCAAGTGCCTGTTTTCTTTTGGTTACAGGATAGCTGATTGCTCACCCTTAAGCATAGAAAAAAGGAAGATGACAACTGTAACACAGTAACTATTGATGGACTGTCACAGACCACATTTGGCCACGAGAAGTTCTCCCATATCTTGTATTTATTTTCTCACGAGTAAGCCGTTTGGATGGACGTTGCACGGGCACAGCAGAACAGATCTCTGCGCTCAGTGTTTTCTCCTGCATGACTTTTGTGGAAACTTCCTCTACGTGACAGTGAGGATATATTTGGCCTCCTTTAAATATACTGCATCATTTCAGTTGTGTCTGCCAGCAACAACAATGGCGAGGACAGAAGCCAAGCATCTAAGTTTGTTCAATAATACTCCTTTTCCAGAGGCTCGTAATGATCTTTTAAGGAAAGAAGTAGGTGTGCACGTTGATTAAGTCTCAAACAAAAACCTTCCATGAAGTCTTCTCTGCTGAAATTCTTTGCACACCTGGGTTTTTCAATTTTGGCTGTGTTTACATTGCTACGGTGAGCGTACTGGTATTCAGCACAGTGATACCACTTCCCAGACTGGGGTTCCTTCAAACAGGCAGCAGATGGCTGAGACTGAAGGAATTCCAAGACACTATGCATATGTCTGGTTACACTGCAACAGAGAGGGGTCCTCTCTGACAGCTCTGGTTATGGTAAAATTAGTATGTAATAAACACCTTAGTTTTAACTGTGTGTATGTATGTGTACATGATAATGTTTTCCTCTTGTTAGGAGGCTGCAGGTTACTTAGCAGACTAAACATACTGAAAAGCAATCTCCAAGTTAGCAGTTTGCTAATGGAGGATATAGCACCTGAATCTGTAATGGCCTGAGAAGCCGGTGTGAAGTGGTGCTTCTCAGAAGCATTAAGTTACATCTGGAAAAAGAAAGAAAAGCTCAAATCTGTAAGGAGCATTCCAAACTGGTATCCATGTATTATTCTTGTTAATCCATCTCCCCACCAAAATAGGTGAGTATCAGTTACTTTAATTCAGAGCATGTGTATGCACATACTCTGAATTAAAGCAACTCCATTTTAAGATTTCCTACAAAGTTCAAGTTATTGCACCCTTCATCCAGTTACAAGTTCTCAAGACTAGAGAGTACTTCCATAGACTTTCCTAATCAAAACTGACAGCTGCACTCCTCTGTGGAAATTCGACTGTAATCTGCACTGCGAGTACATGATGCCTGCTCAGGTCTGCATCTTGAATCCTGAAGGTTTCCTTTGCTTTCCAACACAACTAATAATGATGGTAAGAGTCTGGGAAGAGAAAAAATATGCTCTTACTGTTTTAAACTCAGTGAGCACTGATTTCCAAGCTAGGATGGGGACCAGAAGCATCCTTCACTCTTACTGCTGTGGGCAAAGAATGGGCCCTTTATTTCCTGTGGTGGGTCAAGTGACAGGTCACAGCAGGCTGACCATGCAGCTACCGTTACAGCACACGGCTAGCAAACAATGAAAATGATGTGGTAGAGAATTTGAATAGAGAAATTTGGTTATGATCCAGGCTGTTGATGGATCTGTTGAGATTGAGATAAGCCTTTTAATGCTTCGTAAATGAAACGTTCATGTCCAACTTCATTCTTAACATCACACAGGAGTTTTAAACAGCATTTAACCAGTAGACCTCAGCCTATATCGTACAGGCTTTTAAAAGTTAGTCACAACTCTTGCTCTGAAAGGTACCTGCTTTCCTATTTTTGTCAGGCCCACAAACTATGCCCACCTTCATTTCATTGCTGGATGAGAATGTTTATCGTACATAATCTTAACTTCTCACTTACCTGCCCCCCAAGATACTGACAAGCTTCTTGTCTAAGATGTTAAAAAGGGTAGGTGCTCTATCTTCTTCAGAGGGAGGCCTTTTCAAGGACACATTTTTTCCCCTGTATATTGTCATCAAGGCATAGACTCATTTAAGCAAGAAAAGTGGTCTTCTGCAGAAGCAGCTCCCATTTTCTGGGTAACCGTTCCATTAGACTGCTTAGGTTTCAACCTGCTGTAGAGATCTCATCAACGCATCTCTTGCAAACCTGTAGCTTTGGTCAGTTGGGTGCCTGCCTCAGCAGCAGTTGCAGATCAAGCATAGACTGCAGGCTCACACAGCTGATCCTTTTCAGCAAAATGTTGCTGAGCCCAAGGAGAAGGACTCCTGCCGGTGAAAATTTCAAGCACCTGCTCCTGCTGGAGACCCTCTGCTTTAGGCATTTCAAGAAGGGAACCATTGCGAGTGCATTGCTGGCAGTAAGTGTTCACGGCTACTTGAGAGAGAGACACTGGGTAGAAATACAGCCTTTTTTCACCCTTTTGTGCCCTTGAAAGAAATAGACTCAATGTAGTAATAAAAAATAAATATTTTTTTTTTAAAAAGTATAACAGGCTGTTTGCAGCAGAACCATGATATTCTAGTTCCACAGCAAGCACCTGAGTGGGGAGAGCTGACAGAGTACGAACAACCATTTTTAGAAATTGGTATAAGATGAGCTTTTTACCTTGGAGGAAGCCTGAATACATGCAATTAAAAAATCCTTTTCTCTCCTTACTTCTGAGTTGACATCTTTTTCTGAACAGGGACAAGTCTTTTCCTCATCTCACAAAAAAAAAACCAAAAAAATTTATTTCCCCAAGGTGGGCAAAGCAACGAAGAATTCCTTGTTCACCTCCCCTGACTTAACAAAAGGCAAAATTCATCAGCAATCAGTTTCTGCCTGAGCTATGTGCCTCTGCTGCTCTTAGTGATAATCCTGCCTGCTAGAAGTAGAGCAATTCCAGGAGAGTGTCCAGGAGAAAAAGTGTCATAATGACAAGAGTACTAGATTAACGAAGTAGCTAAAGCGAGATACAATCACAGATTGTGCTGGGTACTCCCACCACATCAATTCTTCTGTTTTGGGATCTTTTAAGAAACTGGGGGGAGAAGGAGCGGTTTTTTAAAATAAATAAATAAATCCAAGCAAACAAAAAAAAACACCATGGAGTAAAAAGAAGGAAGATTATGCCAAACCTTACTTACAGCCTGATCTGCAAATGCTAAAGAATAGAAGCAACGAGAGCAGATGAAAAATCTGAGTGCTTGGATGGACCCTGTAAGAGATGACTTGGCTGCTTAAAGCCAAATCCGGTAGGACTTTCTGTGCTTGTGAAAAACCTCTGCAAAGCACTGTGTTGCAAACAAGGGAGCTTCACCCTTGCTGTCAACTTTATGGCGTAATCCCCAGCGCTACACAAGGAGTGCAGGGGACATCTGGCTTTCCCAAAGTGAAATACAAAATCTAGTTTGAACTGCATCTCTCTCCTCTGCTCTAGATCTCCTTGGTTTTGTCATCCTCTGCATCCCCCCCGCCAACCCCTCCACCCCCGAGTTTTACCCAGTTTTTGGCCTTTAAAGAATAATCTCAGTTTTACAAAGAAACATCTTCCCAGACAGAAGCTCTCTTCCCAGGGGCGCAGTCCTCAGGCAGGTGAAGTCTCAGGGAGAGAAGGTGAGGGGAGGGGGAAGGGGAGGGGAGAGAAAGTAAGGTGCTTGCTCACCAGAGCTAGTCTGAAGCAAGGATTTTCCCCAGCTGGGAAGGGTGAGCCATTTTCCTTTCAATACAGAGAAGACAAAAAGCTGAGCTGCAGAGCAAGTTGAGGGGCAGTTGCTGCCTAAAACTTTACATTTTCCAAAATGGAGTGGACTGGCTGCTGTCACCTCTGTGGACTGTTGCTCATGGACTTCTCCGTGGAAGCCAAAGTGAAAGCACACCCTAATGCAGCCCCCAAGGTCTTCCTCATGGGGAGCCTGGAACTCTGAGACAGCCTGAATAGCTATAGGAGGGTCTTTGCAGCCTGGGATGACACCCGTTCCTGAAGCTTTAGGTGTCTGTAGGGGAAATAGCTGTGTGTGAAGGATCCTGGAGAAAGGCAGAAAAAAAACACCCCAAAAAGCAGAGAATAAGTAACAGATGGGGAGTAAGCGTGGGAAGAAGCATACTGAGAGAGCTCTCCCTCTCTACGTGACACCAAGAATGGAAGGGGATCCCAATGGAGACTGACCAGAGGGGGAAGGAAGGAAGGAAGGAAGGAGATCTGAATGCAGATTTTGTGGAGACACAAGAGGCAGAAGAAACAAGGGCTTGTTGTTTCATGATTGTCATAGCCAAAAAAAAAAAAAAACAAACCAACAAACTAACCGAGGTTTGCTTCATTCAACATCAGCCCGCTAACTGATGGGCCTCTGTACAGCACAAAAAACAGCTCCAAGTGCTTCTCGGGAGAGTCTTGACAGAGTTGGCCCAGGCAGGGGCATTGGAGAAATAGATGTAACTTTGGAACAAGTTTTTGAGTTATCAGTACTGATCTGAACTGGATTTTATAAGCACTGCTGCCAACAGACTAAATTCATTGGAAAATCTGTGCTGAACTCTAAATTGCTTTTTACAGCTGCTGACAATCTGGTCCTAGGAGACAGAAAAGCCATCAGCAAAAGGCTACCGCTGGGGCAATATGAAATTTAGCCAAAAAGTCTGCTTTTTCCATGAGTTAAGCTGATGCCGGAAAGTTTAAAGAGTCCTTATCACCTTCATCTCTGCTTCATGTGTGAAAACGAGTTATGACCTTCCACCTGCCCGAAGCACAGGCAGACTCCCTTTTTCTTTGGTTTTACAATAGTGTTTTCCTACTTTTTGTACTTGTTTTTCTCTCCTCTGTTGTGGGAAAGACCCACGTGGACAAGAGGGGAAATTACTGGACAATAAAGGGGAAACAATGACACTGACAGCACTCAGAGCTGTAAAAAGCACAAAGTAAACACAAAGAAAAAATATTTTTCCCCTTCTACCCTTGTTTGTTAAGCCACTAGAGGTGCAACTTATTTTCATCCAAAGAGGGGAGAGGGCAATATTTACAGTTGGTAATAGCACTTGCTTTTTCAGTTTGTGTCCCTTTGAAAAGGCATACCCGAGAACAAACAAGCACATGAGTATCTTGAGAGCCTACACAGGGGAAGCAGAAGTTCACGTCCACCTCGGTGCACTGCTCCCTGATCACAACACTGGCACAACTCGAACTGAAGAGTAGGCTAGGAGGCTGACAGAGCAAGCTTGCAGCTTAGTACAAGCCAGCTTGTTTGTGACTGCTAAATCATGCTAAACACCTTAAAAATGCAAACAGGGTTCTGCAGCATCCCTGCTGCCCAAGGAAAATCAGAAGTTCAGAGAGAAAGTAGGCTGACAAGCCTGAGTCTCAGCAACAACACTGAGTCTCTCTACTGCAGTCCTAAACACGGCAGAAGTAAGAATAGATCAGGTGCAATGAGCAGACAGTTGAAGGCTTGTGTGCTGCCAGCACTCTAAGAATCCACATGAGCTTTTTGTATACCCGAAAAGAGTCGTCATGTCTTAGTGAGAATCCTCTTACTCCCCACTTAACTCTTCTCACTTCAGCACAGTTTAATTTTCATTTCCCAGGTGCACGACCCATTATGGGGAATACTCTTATACCACGGGACTTTTCAAGCTCTAGCCACTTCTCATAACTATCTACTGACATGAACCTTGCTTCCCTTCTTCCCAGTTTTATCTTGGGTACTGGACTGGTAAGCATCTAGTTTCTAATTAGGCCAGAGGTTGATTAAGGCACTTGCCATTTTCATTAATTCAGATGTAAATATCAGTTTAGTGGGGACACACAGTCAAAGGCCCTACCACATGAAAGCAGGTTACACACATGCTCTGGCTGAGAAGTCTAAGCCATGGCTAGAGGATCCCCTCTGGGGGCCACCAGCTGTAACGGCACATCACCTACAGCTGCACGCTTCAGGGGTTTGACTAGCGAAGCAGAGGAATCTCATCAAACAAGCCAGGGATTATCAGCCAACACCAGTCCTAAAGATAGTAAACTACTCAGGCAACAGCTACAAGAAAAAAGGCTTCCTGGGGTGACAGACACATGGTGAAGGCTCCGCTTGACGCCCTTTCCCTTGTTGTGTTACTGTTTTGAACACAGTAAGGAATACGTTTTTATTCATTCCTTAGGCCTGCCAGGAAAACCCAACTTGACCACGGTGCACAGAGGTCATGGTATTCTAAGTCATGTGCTAATATGCCTGATAAGGGAGACCTGTGTCCCGCTCCACATAGTTATTTCACTACAAAATAACAACACTTGTGACAGGGTGATCCTAACAGATGGAATGGAAAGGCGATGTGAGCAAGGATTTTAGGAAACAAAAGTTGCTAGAGAAAGAAAGACAGATGGAAAAGCAGAAGATACGTAATGCTTGTGGAAGAAGGGTGGCAAGAACAACTGTAGTTAAAAGAAGAACACTTTGTTCCCCTGTATAAATGCTCGCTTACTAAACTGCCTTCTTGATCTGCAGAGTTCTGCTTTCGATCATGATGCACAATGAAATCAAGGACATATATCCAGTCTACCCACAAGCCTAGTAATTTCCATAACCCATCTCTCCTCTCCCAGCTTCAAGTTAGGAGATTCCTTCCAGTGCAGCAGGAATCATGTTTGGAAAACAGCAAATATCAGAGCATCGTACAGACAATAACAAAGCACTGGCTGTTTGCTTTCATTAATCAAAGCTGCTCTCTCCACATATACAAAAGCTTGTTTTCTCTGGAGAACAAAGAAGTCACAGCACACCAGGAGGAAACAATAGAGTATGGAAAAACAACAACAGCTGGCAGAAGCAAAGTGTTTTCTTTCCTGTTGGAGGAGTAAAGCCTCCTGTTTTGCATTCTTCTGATTTTTTTTTTTAAACTTTCCCCCTCAAACAGCAATAAAGTGGGATTCAATCAGGGTAGATTGTCCTGGAAGAGTGGAAAAAAAGCCAAACAGGTTTTGAGAAGAAAAACATAGCTAGAATAAGGGGGAAGTGGAAGCTCTGTGCTCCGACCCCACCCCAGCACCATTTCACCACGTCACACACTGTGCAAAAAGTGTGACTGTCCACACCAGCAACAGTCACAGTCTTTGAAGAGAAACTGGCAGCTCTAGCACAGAAAGAAATCTCCAGAGGTGCTGATGCAACTCAACCAGAGGCTCTCTGAGCAGCCCCCTAGGTTCCCCCTTGATAGGAACAAGTTTGCAGCACTAATGCACTGACAGAAAACACCACTCTTTACAGCGAGGAGTGGTGTGAAGAAAAGCAGGAGCTGTCAACTTGGATGGTGTTACATTCCCAGCAGAAGGCTCTTTGACTGTCAGTTTCTCTACCTTTACCACTCCAGGACTGACATTGTTGTAGGAACCTTAATTCTTTAAAAAGGCTTTTTATTTTTGTATGAATGCAGTAGTCACCACCTAATGCTCACAACGAGGTATTACACACAAGGGAGATCTCCTCTGTAACATCCCAGTGTAAGAAACCACCAATACCTTTGTGAAGCAGCAACATTCATTTTTCAATGTTCATAGTTTGAACTGTATTATGCTGATTATGCCGAGATAGATCTATATCAGTGAATCCTAAAGATCTGATTCAATACGGAAAACTTTTCCCTCATCAGGCTTGTTAAATTTGTCTGAAATGTTAAAAAAAAAAAAAAACCAAACCACAAAAACCAACAACAGACTCCAAAGAGCTTTTTACAGACCTCCCCTTCCAGCCTGTGAATCAGCAGCAGCATCTAGTGGCAGCAATAAATTAGAGATTTTCAGGTTGATGGTAATTGAAATACAGGGAAAACGGTTCAATTATCAGCTCATTTACATGAATAGCTCAAGTTCTAGCAACACCAGTGTTACATAGATTCTCTCAAGCGCTCCTGCTATTTCTGGAATCCAAGGAGCTTCTCCTGCCTGCATCAACCTGGATTCAGCCCCAGGGGCACTTCATGTACCGAGATTCTGCCATTGTCAGCACAGCCTCTGCTGCAGCCATCCCAGCACAGCAGCAGGGACCCACATTTTCCAGAAGGCTGGAGAGCACCAGCGCACCGCGTTCACACGGCATGCAGGAGCACAGCCTCGGTGATGGATGCTCACATCGGTTAAGAATAACTTGACACATGAGACTGTGCTGCTTCACCAGTTCAGAGGGAAGAATGGAAAACTCAGAGCAATTGAAGGTTAACTCCCCCCATCCACTCCTATTCTGACAGCTTCTCTGGTCATCTAAGTTGGGCTGAGACTACCAGAACATCTAAAATAAATTAAAGTGTAAAATAGATGTAGACAGAAATTCCCATGAAGTGCCAGCTACTGCAGAAGCTGTTTTTTACCACCAAGAAGGAAACTAAAGCAAAGGGAACATACAGATACTTTTATTGCTCACCTTTTATACAACAGCACACCTTCAGCCATTTTCTTTCACAGCTTGACAATGTTTATGTACACAAAAAACCCAGCAAGAAGCATTATGTGGCTTTCAGTAAAGAAAAAATATAACAAAATCAAACCAACAACATCAGAACATCAAACTCAGCCAGGCTTCGTTTTCTGCAGCAATAATAAAAGGGCTTCCCCCAGGCAGGAACTAATCTTCCCAGGCCGTAGTGCATTTCTTTAAAAAGACAACCTCCAAAACAAATTGCCCTAGATCTGCTGAGCCAGTGGTATTAACTTGCAAATAAAATAAATTTCAGTTTGTCGTTTCTTCTAGTTGATTTCAAGTAAAAATAAGGTTTGGAGGAGGAGCAACTTGTTTTGGATGGATGCAAGTCAGTTTGAATTGCTACACCTAACTACAGGCCTACACACACTATCGGTTCACGATTCAGCTTAAATGATCTTTGCAGATTTTGGCGGCGGTCAGTCTTCAGAGTTGAGCAGGTGGGAAAACTTTGTTTAGTGGGAAATAAGGCTACCGAACACGGCATCCACAGCAGAGCTCATTCAACAGACAGAACACCTGTTTGTCAGAGGAGGTTGACTGTGCGCACACTCTGTGTGTGTGTGTGTGTGTGTGTGTGTGTGTGTGTGTGTGTGTAACATCTTCATGACTAAAACAAGAGGCCAGCAAGCCAAAAAGCAACACTCAGAACTGGCTTCAGAACATGTAATCGAGCAATGATTAGGGGGAAAAAACGCAGAAGTTCTATTATGTATTATACCAGGCAAATTTGAGCAGACAGGCCTTGGTATTTCTCTAAATGAAAGCAGTAGGCAAACACAGCAGGTAGTTTCAGAACAAAAGTGTTTTGAGCAGAGGGAATCAGACCAACATCTAAAAAGCATGGCTATTAGGTGATGTTCAGGGTGCAGTGACAATTTAATTTGGATAGGCTGGTGGGTGGGGAGGAGGAGGAGATCTACAGGCAGTTGTTCTTTGCCCAGTGCAGAACACCCTACCCAAAGAGGTTCTACCTGACACGTACAAACCTCACTAATTCAAGCAGCAATTAAGCCAGGCCTCTGAAACCACGTTTCTATTAGATGAGCTCTGCTGAAGCAGAAGTTTTGAGCAGCCTCAGCTCGTGAAGTGTCTTCCTTGTCCAAAGCCAGATTGATTATACTGATAACCTCCATGCTGGAAGTGCTGCTCAAATTGCCCTCCTTGATTGAAGTTCTGGCCACCTCTGCCCCCCCAGCCTCCTCCTTGACCTCCGCGGCCACCACGCCCACCACGGCCACCCCTCCCTCCTCCACGCCCACCCCCTCGGTCACTGTGCGACCCACCATCTTGGTATCTGTTGTCTTGCTGGTAGCCACCACCACCCCCTTGGTAGCCACTTCCTGAATATGAAGATGACTGGTAGCCACCATAGCCGCCTCCTTGGTAGCCACCACCACCACCACCACTGTGGTAGCCACCCGTTTGAAAACCTCCATCTCTGTAGTTGCTCTCTCTGTATCCGCCATCCTGGTAGCCACCACCTCCATCTGTCCAGCCTCCTTGAAGCTTGTTTCCTCTACCGCCTCCTCTGCCACCATGATCATAACCACCACGTCCTCCTCGTCCCCCTCGATCGTGGCTTCCTTGTTCGTGACCTCCTCGTCCCCCATATGAGTCATAGCCTCCTCTTCCTCCTCGGTCATGACCCCCATGGTCATAACCTCCTCGCCCTCCATACGAGGATTCGTAGCCACCTCTTCCTCCTCTCCCACCACCTTGTTGTGAACCAGACTCCGGTCTTTTCTGCCATGGTGGCATCTCAGGAGGTGGTGGTTCAATTTCATTGGGTCTTCCTCCTCTGTCAGGCACTCTGCCCATTAGCACCTGCAAAGGGAAAGGGAAAATTGCTGTAGAAGCTGTAACACCTCACAAAAAAGCCACACTTACTGAGATAAACTGCAGCTGCTCAAAGGTTATCACCTCCACAGGACTTCATCAAGGCAAACTTTTCTGTGTTTGAACGTGACAGACCTTTGTCACCAATTAATAAAAGTTTAATAGGCACTGCTTAGGGCTCTAAGCACTGCTAACAAGACAAGCCTGGAGGCCTGGTTTTGTTTTTGGTTGTTTTTTCTGTTGAAACAGCAGGCAGGCCAGTAGAGGCGGCATCAATACATCAATACATATGTGAACTGAACTGTTTACAAGTGCAGACTCCTACTCTCAAACAACTGAAGTACAGAGGAACAGTCTCTCTCCTAGTGAGTGCTCTGAATTGCTGTAGAAGCCATTCATTAAGATGCTATCTTTGGTAAAACAAGTGCAAAAATTTTTATTTTTCAGTAAGGATCCACAGAGACAAACTTGGTGTTGACACACCAAAAACGAGGTGTTGCACAGAGCTGACCAAGACTCGAGAAGGTCTTTAGCTTTCCAAGGGTGCTGTGACATTAAGAATTTAGCAAGACTTAAAATGGGACAGGACACTTGCACTGCTTCAAGTTTTAAAGTGATATGACTGAAAACCTTAAAATAGAAGCAGGTTACTTTGCTACTTTATGTAACTGTCCTGCAAAACAATTAATATTGATAATGGAGTAAGTTAAATGAATATGCATCAGCAGCAGGGCAGTAAAACACACATACAGTCTCATGACAGTCCCACCTGTTCCCATTTAATTTCTTTTGCATTCCATACTCCAACTACCCTAAAAAGGTGTAAAAATTATTTGGGCTGGAGGGGGCTGATCAAAGCAGCACACCACCATTCCATACTAAATGACTTCAAATATTACCTGAAACACAACTGGTACCCAAAATGGAGAAAAGCATGCATGTACACCCACAGGCCTGTACACACACAGGCTACAGAGCTTCAAGTTCAACACATGTACTTTTGGCGAGCCTATTACTCCTGAAAAATTGTAATTTTTGAAACAAGCGAAAATGCTTAGTCTAAATTGTATTCCTGCTACGTCACTGCTAAAGCTCCACAGTAATCTAACCTGTGAGCTCCTTGCTTTGTGATCTTAATACATTCTTTTTATATAGAACCAGAAACACAGTTACTCTGTCGTATTATTTTAGGCATGGTGACAGAATTAGAAACACAGAATCACAGATTAAGTAGCAGCAATGTAATGACACTGGTAATTTTGATAACAGAGCACACCTACTCCTTCAAAGTAATCAAAGATATTCCAGCAATTTTATACTGCTCCTAAGAAGGGACACTCTGAACCTAAACACACGAAACCACAGTTCCCATCGTGTACTGATGCGTATCTGGAGTACAAATACACCCAGTTTCTTATCCTTTATTTTCAAATTCCACTTACAATCCTAAAAAAAGAGTAGGATTTATTACTGTGTTCAAATCACTTAAATATTTGTAACAGAACAAGCCATTTGTCACCAAAGTTACCTTATTAATGGCACATGCTGTCTTCTCTCGGATAGACCCACTGCTTGTTCTCATAATCTTTGACAGATCCTGCCGAGCTGCCAAAAGATTTGCAATGGAAATAGTGCACTTAGTAGATAAGAGGGCACGTTTTGGCTGGTAGACTTTAGCCAGTTTTTCTGTTTGACTCTGTGGGAGAGAAGGAAAACAAAACCCAGTCAGCTAAAGCAACAGGAAAGCAATGGGGCACCTCACCAAGAGTATCAAATCAACACTGAAGACGATGACACTGCTGCAAATTCACTGCAACAAAGCCAGCATTTGTCAAATTAATTTAAGCAGTATAAGAAACTATTCTGACTGAACCAACGAGACACTGATCTGACAATTTTAAGATTAGCAATATATATATGCAGACCTTATTACTTTTAGGTAGTCAAACACAGAAGTGTATTGTGTTATCACATGAATTACAGCTAATGTCTACAAGACACTACAAGTGAAGCACATCTGTGTCCAGCCTCCAGACCTCCGCCTGTGCCTGCAGCCTGACCCATTCCAGTTAGGCTAGCATCACCTTATCTCCAACTCTCTATCAGCAGAAAAAGGCTGGGTTATCTCTTTCACACTCTTCATTCCAGTCAGCTTCTTCCCAAAGGCAAGCCATCAAGAGGCACTTGACAAAGTAAAGCTCACAAGTGCTTGCTCTAATTCAGTCCTTTGTCTGGCATGTGTAGTGCACAAGCTAGAAATGAGATCCTACACTTCAACTTCACCTCATGTGCAATCTCTCTTCCTCTACTGCCTTTTGGCATTAATGCAGCAGTTTTCCAGCTGACAGACACAACAGGTATCTGTGATACCAGCCACGAGTTAACAGGAGTTACACATATCTTCAGTTACCAATAAAGTATAATGTGTAATGCAATTCGGATAAACCAGATTGCAACCTGCAGACAGACAGAAAGGCTGCTTTTTTGTCTGAGCCCCCAGATGACAGCAGGGGCACAGGCAAAACAGGCTTTCCAAAAAAATCTCTTGACATGGCATGAACTTGGGAGAAAATTTTAAAATCCTAAAATACTATTTCCCATCTGAAGTCAGAAAACTGGAACTGGGAAGAAATGTATGTATGCATTTCTAATTGACTCACTGGTAAGCTTGTAGAACCAAAAGCTTCTACCTTTATGTTACAAGATGAAAAGGGTTTATTAGAAGTGAAGGAAAATATGCACATTATTTACCTGACACTGACTAAAGACAGGAAAAGCAACAGCATCCAACAGAGCAGTAGTACATTTTCCCTGGTGAGTCTGATTGAGCTCTGAGCATAGTATTTTGGTGCTCTGCTGATTCTTGTAGATGAAACTTGAAATGTTTGAACTTAAAACTCCTCTAATAATGAAGTTCTAAATGGCGTTTCTACTATCTGGAGAAGTAACTATTTAGTTGCACTACTGTATTCTTATACTTTTCAAAATTTTAAGTAAAGAAAAAGTTACCAACGTGTATTAAAGCACTGCTAAAAGTTACTGTAACAGACTGCATTGCATCTCTGAACACTACAGCCACAATCTCCAACTTTGTACTGTTATGGTCCTAAAAATTTAGATTTGCATTTCAATGCACATAAATGCATATATAAAATTTGTGAGTTCTGTGAAAGGATTTACTGTAGCTACTCAAGTTCAAAAACATCCAAGAATTCTCCTAGGAAAAAATCCAAACATGGCTTTGGATGTCAAAGCTACAACACAATTAGAAGTCCCTGATTTTCATCCTAACCCATGTATTTGCCCACATTCATTCACTATTAAAACATTCAATAATCAGATAGTTCTTCAACCATCTAAAAAACTGAAGAATACAAGGTTTAAGAGATAGGACACCAGCAGAAGTCCTGCTCAGGCAATGAAACAGAGAAGGGGAGAGGTCACAGTTTATTATTAAAATACAACTGCTTTTTGAATAAATCATTTATCAAGAAAAAACACTTTACGATTCATGTGTCACGGTTTATCACTAATAACAGTCTCAGACACCGCCAGCAGTGTATTTAACAGCACGTTAATGTTCACAGATCTGACTTAGTCTTGGAAAATAAATGATATGCGCTATTTTTTAAATCTTGTCATTCCCTTTTCACTGTGAAATACAGGAAATAGGGAACCATGTAATTATTTGTAAAAGCAGAATATATATCATATAGTCAGAGAGAACAGACATCACGTCACAGCTTCTTGCACAGTTCAGAGACAAAGGCAGCACATAAAAATATTACCCTGTCTATGAGGTAAGAAAAAGTAGTGCCTTAGTAGCTTTTCTCACGGGCTTCTGTGGAGCTGTGCTTGCAGCCACGCTTTTGAGTTATGGAAATCTTATCACTGTGTACAGCACAAAGTTAAGGGATGGTCAACAGGAAGATGTTTTTCTACCATCACAGAGACACAGCAATTCATGAGTCACATCATGGCACTGTGACCGCAAACGAATGGATCAGTGATGTCCTCTTACTATCATTGTCTAGTAGCCCATCTAACTGTATGTTTTGGCTTTGGTTTATAGTTACACACAGTCCATCTTCTCATTTTACATACTCTTTAAAAATCCAACAAATCAGTTTTAAGTAAATTTTTTTTAGTCATCTTACATTGTCATAAACTTCTCCAGCAACTCAAACCAAACACAGACAACTCCTGTGGCTATTTCTTACTCCTCATGAAGGATGAAGAGATACTTATTATAAAGTGTTACCATCAACCAGGACTTCACAGCAAGTTGTTTGTACCTTAGCTCTGTCTGACCAGCCAAAGGACTGCACAGTAACATCCAAACGTTTGACTAGCAGTTTTCTTCGGACTTCGTATTCGTTGACTATGGCTTGATTAATTGCTTCAATTTTTTCCTGAAACAAAAATTTGCAGACATAACCTATAGATAATAGATAAAAATGTTTCTACTTAAGATAATAAACTACATGGACAGAAGAGAGTAAGACACACAGAGGTATTAAGAAGGGTTTAAGCCCACAATTATCTACCTTGTCAAATGGGCCCACAGCAAGCTATGCCTGCTGACACTATTTTCCCGAAGGCTTTAAAGGTTCTGTTATCCTCACATTCAGCCTTCTATCGTTTTTAACAGCACAGCTGCCTGTGCTGTTCCTTTCAGAAGGAATGCAAAAACTGCATGCACTGCTGAGGCGTTTATCAACACACATGAGGATGGAGAAGCAAATGTGGGAAAATACTGCATGCAACAAGCTGAAGGAGATGCAAGGACATAGGTGAGTCCTAGGGACGAGGGTGTTCTTGCCTTCTTAAAAAGTAGTAAGCTTAAGGACAAAGAGAGACAACTAAAAGTAAAGTACTGTAAGAGGATCTTGATTAAAGCACAATCTGCATACAGATAAGACATCCCAGTGCCCTACAGAGAAAAACCACCACTAGAACACACCTGGTAGCAGACAGGGATCTAGTCAGAGCAACAGTTAAGATATGCACCATTCAGGAAATAATTTGTGCATTGACTGCAGCCCGGCTGGAGGAGGGCATTGGGGCCCACTTTCAGCCTCAACAATACAAGCATTGAAGGAAGCAGACTGTTGGGAGATGAGCTTCAACCTTAAGCAAGTGACAGGAGAGAGAGACTGAGTCTTGCAGCAGCAGCCATAGCTCTGTGCTGGTGCAGCAGCAGTATCTAACCAAGGCACCATCATTCTCAGACAGCAGGTGACAAAACCCAGCTGGAGATGATTGCAGCTCTGCCACCTGGGAGTACAGCCTCCCCCAGCTTCCACCTGCACACTCACTGTTTCTTGGAGAAGAGGCTGCAAAGGAAGCAGACTACTCCAGGAGGACAGAAAGAGAGGAAGAAATTATGGGAAGACCCACAAGTTAGCTGGGAAGAAGCCACAGGAGGGGATGCGACAGCAACTCAGCAAGGCTAGGACACAGAGACAGTGATGGCAAGGGGCAGGAGAAGCATAAAGGTAATGCACACGTGTGCAGGTCAGCACCACTACGACCTTCACTCTGGAAAACCTTTGCCCACATCCAGACATGCAGATTCATGAGTCTAAGATCCTATCAGTTGCTGAACATTTATTGTATGAACATATGTAAAGGACTGCAACAAATTGTCTTAGTTTCAGAAAGAGATAAGAAAAAAAAAATTAGTTTGCAACATTACACTCAGAATCAAGACCAATACCTTATATGCCTGAAAATGGGAAATAGACTCTAATACCTGCAGCTACTTACCCAGTGAGCTGGTCCCAGTTGTTTCTTCAATAAAGGTTTTCCAACATGATTAGGTGGAACCTTTGCTAGAGTTTCCTTCAGCTGTAAGGAGACATATAAAAATATAAGCATTGGCTAAAAAAAAACCAACAAAAAACCCCAAAACCCCAACACAACCAAACCAGCTTTTCAAGATTCAAATTACAGGAGAGGACTCTTGGATGGCACGGTAGAGCAACCTCCAATATCAGGTTGTTTTCTCTGGGATAGACAACCAAGTACACTTCTTTTGGAAAGCAACTATTTTTATAGTCCCTCTTAATTTTTAAATAATTACAGCTAAGACTACCAGAAATCTAAAGTAATTCTACAGTTAAAACAGAAAGATTCCATGAGGTACAGCTCCCCTTGAAGACAGTAATTACCCTAAACATCATCTCTATAACTAAAAAAAATAAATCCATGCTTTTATAAAAAAGGTTGTATTGAGACTATGCGAAATGTAACACAACCTAAAAGAGGTATCCCTCTTTACGATCAAAAGGAGAAAATCTTTAATATGAAAATTTAAATTGCATTTTAAATATTTGGACAAAATGTGGGTTATCTTTCCCATCTTAAAATCTGTGAGGACTTCAGAGGGAAGAAATTGGAGTATCAGTGTCAAAAACTTGGATCAAAGCAGGTTGGAGTTATGGAACTTCACCTTTCCGCTGCTGCAAACCACATTTTTCAACTTCCTTGGCTGTTCATTCCAGCAGTTGATTTAACAAATTCAGTGACCTGGCTTTCCAAAGGTGCTGAGCCAAATGTGTTTAACTTGAAGATTTTAAAACCAAATGCCTTCAGAATAACAGAGGTAGCAGTTCATTCACGTATCAGCAGCTCTTTTTTTTAAATGTGGTAGATCATTAACAAAGGAAGTCAATTATACAAAGATCCTACTCCAAACCATACTATGTATGTGTGAAGAAACAGGAAGCTTGATTTTTGACATACCAGATCAGAATACTGCCATTCTAAGACTCATTTGTTAAATAACACGAAAACTTTAGGGTGATCGCTTGTTCTAACTCTGTTCTTACAGTCAAGAGTAAATTTTTCACTCTGTTATTTAACATTGTTCAACTGTGATGTATTTTCATTTACAAAGTGAAACAAATTTATCAGTTATTAGTCAGCTTTACTTTCTCCTTCTCAAATACTATCAACATCTGAGCTGTTCAAACTGTAAGCACCACAGCGACACATGACTTCTAACAAACTCCCTAAGTTAGAAATTCCTAACGTATTTTATTATGCTTTAAGAACTGTTGAGGGTTTTTTTTTTCAGTATAACTACCTATGGATATAACTCAATGAGACAACATTCATTTAACCTTGTATGACAAGGAAAAAAGAAACATCAATCAGCAAAACATAAAAAATCCTTTTAACCTGGGAATTCTGTTATCTACTTTGCATTCTGTATTTTTATAGAGCCTTTCACCAGTAAAGCTTGTTACCCTTGTTCACTGTTATGAGTATTTTCTACTTTTTATAGAAAATGGAAGCACAGGTTTCTTAGGCACCTAACTATTTAATGCCTGTGGTGATGCCAAAACCAGCAAGCAAACCGCTTCCATTTCTACACCTTGGACTTCTGCTGGAAAACCATCCTCCTCTTCTTAAACAGGTCAATCCAGGCTGATTTCTTGCGAAGAAACAAGGCACTATTTTCAGTTGCTGGGTTTTGTTTAAGTACAGCGCGACTATAAGGTTAGTCACAGAACTTCTCTGAAAGTATTTTGGGGAGCTCTGCAATCACTTCCATTCTTTAAAGTTCACAAAGGTTCTCTTCTGCTGCTCTACTCTCCCCTATCCTGCAAGTTACTTAACATAACTTAAAAGCTTTGTCCTTCACTTGTGGTCTCTGCACTAGATAGTCCACTCCATTTCACTGCTTTACAAAAATTACTCAAACAAAAGTAAATTTCTTTAAAAAACCCCCACAACAACTGGAGAACACACACATGTAAAGGAACAAAAAATAAATGGAACCACAACAACTGATGAAGCCTTAGGGAAAAGGTGTAAACTTGACTTTAGTTACACCACCTTTTAACCTAAACACTTTTAAAACAGTAAGTTCCCGTAAAAACTTGTTTAAGTGTATTTCTTGGAATATGCTCCTCCTTAATGTTCTTCCTGAGGCCTAAGATCAGCATTTTTCATGTCTTTTGCAACAGGTGATCACATTAAAAGCTAAAGCAGAGTAAGAAATACCTCACCCCTTAAGGCAATGATAGCGGCAGTCCCCGACCTCATGCCTTGGCATGGAAAAAGCCTTTAAATTAATTTTTAAAATCCTGACTCTTGGCTTGTAAACCGTGTTAGCTTTCCTTCACAATTCAAACACTGGAGTTTTACAAGAGGCAAATCTCTCCCTGGTAGCAGAACTATTTCCCATCAAAACAGTAACATCATAAATATTCTAGTTTTGTTCCTTTGGATCTTACTTTTTTTTCAATTCCACTGAAGAACTGGAACATCGTTATGTTGGCTGGAGGCTTGGACATGCCTAAAGCAATACATATGCCTTTTAGCTCCTGAAAGACTTCACTGCCACCTCCTTCCTGTGCTTTTTTAGGAGGGGCATTCACACACAGCATTCTGGCAGCTTCCAGTTCTGAGATGAGGTATGCTGGGGTAAGAAAAATTAGATTTCATCATCAGATATAGCCGAGTTAAATTACTTTAGAACCAGTGAGAACTCAAGTGCTTACAACCAACAAATGTGCAAACGGACTGTTTTAGAAAGAGTTAGGGCTATAATTTTGGTACCCACAGAACACTTGTATTTCTAATAATCACTATGCCCAATGCTAGAAACACAACAAACAGGGAAAAGGTTTAGTACAACCAATTAAAGCCTGGAAAAAAATCCCTATGATTCCGACAGGTATTAATCACAGAGTTCAGAGCACAGCTCTTCCTTCAGGCTTTGCCCAGCAAAGACAGGAGACTAGGAACATGGAAATAAGCAGGATGAGGGACTAGGACATGCACTTTAAGCTAGACAAGCAAGCACTCCTTGAGGCTCTAGGAAACAAAGCAAGGAAACAAGCAGAGATAAGTGACATGTTGGATGAATTTCCTCTACTTCTCAAGGCAAGGCGTAGAGTGGAAAAATAATCTCACTTTTTAAAGTACTATTGAGAATTCAGGTTTATAATTCCAGAAAGGCAGGCAGTATCTGATGAAACAGTAGCTAGAATGCCTGCAGTGCTCTTCAGTATCAGAACTGCAAGAGCCTACCATCACATTATAAATTCTAAATAACTAATCATAAACAATTATTTCTAAAAATAGGGATTGAAAACAAAAAAAAAGATACTGCACTGATAGAGAAATAATTGTGAGCAGGCATGTAAACCTGTGGCTACACAAAAGCAGCTTATTACCTATAAAATCAGCACAGATCAAAAGTTAAAAAAAAAAACCCAAAGCATTTTAATGATCTCTAGAATTTCTTTCAGATCTCTTGAATGCTTTCTGCTAAAGATACGGAACACCTTATGAACTATACAATTCTTAAAATATGTAAAGCAGTGAAGAATCATTTGTAAGTTTTCAATGCTATTTTATACAGATTTTTCTTATATTCAGCTTTCGATTATTTACACTCTGTTAGAACCTTCCAAAAAAAAGAAACTAGAGGCAGAATTCAGAGATGACATTCAAGCTGCCTTCAACTTCTGCCTCTAACAAAGATGGAAATTGTCAAGTCTTTCATTTTAAGGCATAAACGTTCTCCAGACAGTGACTTTTTACAGACTTGTTCTGAACCAACTTGAAACTCTTGTACTTTTTATTTTTGCAGATGCCAGTATAATATTGTATTATATTATTAATATTGTATTCTAGTGAGTGATGCTGTACACCAAGGCAATCCTAACTACCCAAGTTTACCTGGTGCTCTCCTCTCCCAGCAGTATTGCTACATCTTCCAGTTGACATAAACTATGCTGCATTTCATTAAAATGTAAAATACCCTGGTGTTTTTTCCTGGAAAAATATCTGCTTTTTATGCATCACGTACAACAGGATAAGTAACAAGTTAGCTAAATGTAGGTAAAGCAAACTATGCAAAAGTTTTAGGTATTGCTATCACAGTAGACACAAAAGGCATTTGGGATCTATTTCAATTCCACATTTGACAGTAAACAGTATTCCTGCCAGATGGGATACCAGAGATTGGCTTCTGAGCATGGCCTTATATTACCAAAATGTACATCCCAAAGGACCTCTTGGATAAACTGTGTGTCACAGACAAGCCAAATTTATTGAATGGCTTGGCTTATAGAGAGTAAGTGGAAGAGGAGATTGTTTGAGCTGCAAAATATTTTAAACACAGTAATTACCTCACTCCATCTGACATTCTTGAACATACTATCAAAACAAATTCAGATTTACTACTCCTTTTTCTCCTACTGTTGAAATACAGGAACCTACTCTGCAATTCACTTCTTACATCCCAGCTGAGAGCAGAACTGAATTTCTGTTTTCAAAAGTTAAAGAATCAGCACCAACTGAGGACGCAAATAAAACATTAGTTTGTGTTGAATTTAAGATCAGATTAAAATTTCTATTAAAATTTCCAACTCTGACATTTATAAAATTCTACTTTTTAAAAAATTGAATCAACATTACACCCTTTTTCCAAACTGAAGTACTATTTCTTCTCATCTAACATTTTCTAAGCAGGAATAAAATCTCTTTAGGTATTGAGACCTGCTGGGTCAAAAAGCAAAGAGAAGACATCACCATTACTACCGCTAATTTCTTTTCATTCAGCAGAAAGTACCACTGAAGCTATCTACTAAGGGAGATGATCAAAACAACTAGGACTTGCAATAAAATATTTTCCTTTTGCAACAACTCCAGTTGTTGTCAGAGTACAGGAAAATGCAAGTCTTACTGCACCTTGCAATCACCTTCCATCATGATGGGACCTCCAAAATGATGATGCACCTGATATTAGTGGTCATTTTTACAATGCTTCTAAACAAAGTTCAGCGGATAAACCGTGGTAGAAGTCTTCAAATTATCCCCTCTTTGGAATATGTTTTGGGAAGCAATAGGACAGGCTTTTTGCTAGTGAATGTGAATAAGATTAATGTTCAGAATATTTTCTATCACATACCAGCTACAAAGAAACTGGTTAAGTTTATGAGACCCAAAGTATAACATTCTGACCCACTTAGGTAACCGTTGTAATACAGTTGTGGTAAACAAAACAGAATCTTGGGAAGTGTAAGAAAATACTGATTCTTCCACAAAACCAGAGTTGCTTGCAAGTACCCTTTTAACTTACTAAGCAGCAAGAGACAGTTCTTTTGATTATGAAGGCGTTTTGTCACATCTCCTGATGTTAATGATGCATATGGACAGTTCATTTCAGCCAGCAACCCACTCATTTCAAGTTGAAATTCTTCTGCTTCATTTGGACCTTGGAAGGAAAAGAATGTTAATGTGTATCTGCCTAGGATTAGAACAAATCAGCACTTTAAAAAAAAAAAAATGCAGTAATAATGCTTTGCTGTAGTTGCTATTTAACATTAAAGTCCTGCTTTTAATGCATTCCTTGGGTTCCTCAAAGACACAGTAAAACCTACATGGAGCCACACTATTAGTCATTATTGTAAAATTATGTTTCACCAACAGTTTTCACCAGCTACAACAGACAGACAGCCACTGGCAACTTCTACCATGAAAAGTGACATGAAAAGCATCACAAATTTTACAGGAGTGTTTTAAATGTCAACTAACCATTCTTACTACAAATGTATTAGGTAGTTCCAATAAAGTCATGAATAATACGGTCTTTGAGCACTCATATTTTTACTACTTGTCCTTATAAGCTCAGATTTGTCAAGTGATCCTTCCAGTATCTGAAGGGAGCCTACAGGAGAGCTGGAGAGGGACTCTTTCTCAGGAAGTGTAGTGATAGAACAAGGGGTAACGGTTTTAAATTGGAAGAGGGGAGATTTAGATTAGATATAAGAAAAAATTTCTTTACTGTGAGACACTGGAACAGGCTACCCAGAGAAGTTGTTGACGTACCATCCCTGGAGGTGTTCAAGGCCAGGTTGGATGGGGCTTTGAGCAACCTGCTCTAGTGGAAGGTGTCCCTGCCCATGGCAGGGGGGTTGGAACTCGATGATCTTTAAGGTCCCTTCCAACACTAACCATTCAATGAGTCTATGTTTTTAAGTGATCTTATTTCATTCCAATATCCTTTAAAAATGTCATGTAAACCAAAGCCCTGATTGATATTTGTGTCAGAAATTAGTGAAACTAATCTGAATTTGTTAAGCCAATTTATACAAGAAATAGTGACATATGAGAAGCAACATTTTTTCTTCTTTGGGTTGAAGTATCTTCTCAAAAACGTCCGTTATTTATATACTCAAATCACAGAAAACAAAGGTAGGACTTTGTGATACTACAGACAAAACGTTATTGCATTCAGAGAATTTGAAATAGGTGCCAGAATACTTCTGGATTATATTTTTGCAAAAAAGGTATAGTAGGAATTTTATACTACTGAAAGAGGTAAGCTGTACTGTTACAGAGAAAAAGGGTCAAATACACTCAAAGAGTAAATGATGGACACGCCAAAAAGAGAGAAAAAAGGAAAACAGTAGATTGAAAGTTAAGCTCATAAAGGTATTACAAGTTAATACACTAGATATTCAAAAAGCCAGTTTATCTTTAATCTGTAGAACATCATGACTAGTTGACTGAAAATAACATTTTTGCAAAAACAGGGTTAGTTTTCTCCAAAAAAAAAATATAAAGAAACATTTTTTGAAAGACTCACAATGTTTCATAAATAGGGAAAAATACATAGCACACAGCTAAGGCAACCAACAATAAAAAGCAAATATGGTTACTGGAGATATAAGAATGTTTCCTTGAACAGTAGGTATTTCTTACACGTAAATTACAAAGAAACAGCAGTGTTAAAATAGAAGTACTCTCATGATCCAATTAGAAAAAATACAATTTCCTTAAATCCACCCAAAACTTTTTCTCTTCAAAAAACCTCTCTATGGTTGAACAACTGAAAAAAAAAAAAAAAGGCTAACGTCAGAAGAAAGACTGTTTGATCTTCACTATTATTTCAACCTCTACTGGCTGTTCATTAGGCAAGTCTGAGGTGGAAAATATCCAAAATCTGACAGCATGCAGACTATACTCCCCGGTACAACACATTTAACAACTGTCAACCCAAATCTTTATGGCATGCAGGAATCCATATTAAATGCACATCTGTGCAAGAGTCAGGGCTACTTACTGTTAGTCGCCTGCACATTTTCCTCTAGTTTACAGAACAGCCGTAACTCAGACACCAACCAAGCACAGAGTTTGGTGAATTCCGGGGAACTGGCTCCATGAGAGACCGCCTGAGCCAGCGCTCCGTCATCTAACAACGGACCTTTGTAACTGACAAGTAAAACAAAAGCACAGTTTATTAACATTTGCCATGACTGATGTCCTGTGGTAGAGTTCTTTTATGCTGTATACCTATTGGGAGCTACACCCTCATCACGTTTGCAACGCTGAACATCTAAACTGGTAAGATTCCTGCATTAAACTGTAAGAAAAAGCATACTGGAAACGCTTGAGTAAACCCAGCACTTCCATGTACATTAGCTTGCTGCCAAAGAGACTGTCAGAAAAACTCACTTGAAGATATTATTTACAGTACATCTATCTAGGGCAACCGCAGTTCCAAAGCATCATTCTTGCACACTGCTTTACAGTATTTTGAATAATTACTGCTGAACTAGTGCATCTCTTCTGTCATTTCCTATCCCACATTAAAGGTTGTCATGCAAAACAAAGTCTTTGATACAAATGTTACAAAAGCGATCTGCAAAATAATATCCTCTTCTGAAAAGTTGCCTTCTTAAATGGACACATGAAAAATAGAGTCAGTTCTTCGCATAAACAAAATAATCCAAGATCAGGCCTAGAGTAAGGAAGCACGAGTCTACAGACTGGGTTTTAGACAGTGTCGTGTTCAGAACATCTGTGTACTGATACTCTGTCGGGGGAGAGAGGGGAGGAAGAGTAGGGCAAAGACTGCCTTAATTGTCCAGGTAGAAGCACAACGGCAGACCTTACCAGAGCAGTTAAGAAAAACAAGCAATATACAATTCTGACATACTGCACTCAAACCAGCACCTGAGAGCAAGTATAATCAACTGAAATACCCAGAGCGGGTAAAGTCACCCACTATGTCAGAGCAATTCAATGAGTCCAGTCAACTCTTGGCAAACCTCCGAAGTTAAAAAAAAAAAAAAAGTTCTCCTTCACACTTTCGTTTTGTGCTTACTATCACATATAAAGGATTTTGTCCTCACTGTGACAACCTGTTACTTCATGTAAACAAAATGAAGAAGCCACACTCAAAAACAACTTTTACCTCACAGAGCAGTTTGATTAGTGACATAGAGCTGATGTTCTAGCAGCTGACAGGAAGCTGTAATCCGATGTAGTGCATCCCTACTGCATTACCACAGCAGGCCAGACACAATTCCAACAGGCTAATTAGAGAAAGTTTAAGACCCATCCCACAGATATTTCAGACTTACACATGTTTAGGAACATATGGGACTCAAAATAGAAACATCCAATTATAGATCAAAGGAGAAGGGAAGTGATGACAAGCCTTTTGTTTTGGCAGAATCTGGATTTAAATGACTGATGACACCAGAGGCCCCTTTTCTAGAATTCTTCTTTGACAGATATGAGATCTTGGTTATGTTACCTCTGATAACTACGAGTTCAACTACACATCTATTTGGCCAGTAATTCAGTTTGCAGACTCCTGACTGCAAGCAGAGCCTTCTTCCATTGCTGCCACTGGCACACGTTCTAGAGCTATGCTCCTCTTTCGGTAGCACTATGCCTTCTGATTTGTTTGCTCTTTCAGTAGTTCAACAAACTGACTTAAAAGGGAAAAGGCCTCTATTTAAGCACCTCGAGTACAAATCTAAAAAGAAACAAACAACCCTTTGATGTGTGATGTTATCAGAAAAACCAAACAAACCAAAACCCAACAAAAACAGATCAAACAATATATTAGAAAGGTCTTCAGTTTCAGTATCTGGTCAGAAGAAATAAGTTGAACTGTGAAGGATGATGGAGCTACGTCAAAGCACAAAACCTCAAACACCCCAGTTCTTTCCAGACACACGGAAATAGAAGTCATTTAGTCCCATGCAGTAGTTTTCCCAGCTGTTACCAACACTATGGAAGCCCCGTGTCTTTTTCTTTTCAATCACTGTTGCCAGTCTTGGCTGATAGGACATTATTTCTTAATCTGGTTTCGTTATTCGCTTTATTTGAGAATGTCAGAATCAACAGCAACACCTTCTGTCTATAATTACACAGATAACAAACACATTTCACGACTCCTTCAAGCCAGTAATGCCCTTTTAAACACACAGCAGAAAAAAGGAGCTGGTCATGCATCACGGCAGAGATTTTTTTCACATTTCAGTCAGATAAATACCTGCCAAAACAGAACCTTAATTTGTCAAGCTTTGGAACTATTACCACCAACTTAGCCTTGAAATACAATCTTCGTTGGAGCATAACGACTCTGACCACAAAACGATGTACTGGAATGTGGTCAAAGTGAGTAAATACAGATGTTTGCATAGAACCAGCAGCAGTAAAGTTGTAGCTGCCTCCTGCCGGAGCTCTCAACAGCCTGCAAACACGCAAGCTTACAGCAGGGCACATCTGCTCTCCTTTTTGTATTTATATAAGCTTTACAGACTCTGACAGAGTAACAGGTTTAAACAACACAACTCCTGCACTGTGTTATAACTTCTAAAAGGAAAAAAATACCGTGTCACTTACAAAATTTATTTTCTTTGCTGTTATTTTTGCACTAAATACAAAGCCCAAAAGCTTCCTGAACTTCCTGGATTCTCTCACAAGGTCCTTTATCCCTTCCCCACCCTCAGCGAGAAACCCTGAGTGAGGTGGCACCAGGAGGAACCAAGGAGACGAGCACCCAGGAAGAGGCAAAGCGCTGGCCGAGGCCGTGCGGCCAGAAACCCGCCTGTCCTGCTGCTTTCCTCCAGCCCAGCCACCCCCCTCGCCAGCCCCGCTGCGGGGGAGGCACATGACGGGACGGCACCGCTCCAGCGGCCGCCCTGGGCCGCGGGCCTCGGCGCGGGGGTGGGCCCGGGCCGGACAGCCGCAACCCCCGCCTCCTGCCACCCCCCCGCTCGTCCCCGGGCACCTACCCCAGGTCCTCCAGGGACTCCAGCACGTCGTTCTCCAGCAGCTCGAACTCCATCCTGCGGCGGGGCACGGGGAGAGAACCTGCGCGACAGCGGCACTCAGCGACCCCGCCACCCGCAGCCCCGCCGCCTCCCTCACGCCCAGCCTGGCCCCAGCGGGTGCCTTAACGGCCGCCCCCCCCGCCCCGCGGTGTCNGGAAGGGGGAAACCCCGGGCCCGCCCGCCCCGTCCCCGGCGGCCCCACGTACGCTGCTCGCACGCTGCTGCGCCGCCGACTGCCGGGTTGGCATCTCAGGGCGGGGAGGGAGGGAAGGAGGGAGGAGCGGGCCCCCAGCTTGACCCCTCACCCGCCTTCCCACCGCCCTGCCTGATC
>VXBW01007956.1:130569-168384 GCA_013400375.1 Thinocorus orbignyianus | reverse complement strand
CGTCGGAAAGCGAGCGCTTCCGCAGCGGGGCGGGACACCGGGACTGCAAATCCCAGCGTGCTGTGCGGCAGGGACCGGGCCCTCGCGGCCGCCGTAGGGGCCGGGGCCTGGGCTGGGGTCGGGACCTGAGTCTGAAACTGAGTCTAGGCCCGGGCCTGTGTTCCGTTGCGGCGGTGTGGCTTTGGAAGGTGCTAGGGCAACGCTGGCCTGCACCGGAGCCTGCCCGGCTCTGCGCCGGCCGCCACACGCCTTCACGGCTCTGGGCTGGCGTCCCAGCCTTCACCTCCCCGGGTTGCCCGCCCCCTTGGGAAGGAAGGCCAGGCAGGTGGATGAAAGATGCACCGTTAATAACGGAAAACTCGCTCGTGGGGTTATCAGGGATCGTTTTGCTTGCGGTTTCTGGGCAGTTCCTGAGGCGGCATTGCTCTGTTCCCCAGGACGCAGCAGCCCCGAGGGAAGCAGATGAGGACTAAAAAGGAAGCGCGGAGCTAAGCGTGTCGTAATCGCTGGGCCCTGCCAGAGACAGCCAAAAGTGCTTATGCCAAAAATAACCGCCGTCCTGGCTGCCCGTGCTTCACAGAATCGCCCTTGGCAGCATCAGGAAGACAAGCTGTGGTTAAATAAGGAGGGGTCTTGTAGCCTCAGAATAGGAGGACAAGGAAACAGTACCTTGAAGGGCTAGAAAGAGGTCATTCTTGGCTAACAGACGCCTCAGTCATTAGTTCTGCTATTTAAGACAGACTGACCTACTAATTTAGGGGAAAATTATCCTCAAGACTAAAAACAACGTGAAAGGAATAGTATGGGCATTTGTTTCTTTATATATTTGCTTCTAGTTGCATAGTATTGGTAGAGTAGCTGTATTTCAGTTTTTTAAAAAAGCCAGATGAAGGCTCCTGGCGAGCTGCCTTATCATTGCTGGGGCAAAGCCAGCTGTAAGAATTTCCTGCCTTGACCTCAGTCCATTCACTCCGTATTTACTCACAGCGTAGCTGTAGCTCAGTCTCGGAGCCATGCCGGAGAGGGGGAGGTAATCTAAACTGCAGGTTTAGGGGACTGGATTTTACCTCCCAAATTCAGCACTGCAGCTGAAGGCTTATGATACTTTTTGGGGGATGTAATGCTTGTGTTCAGCTTGCTTGCACAGCTGGAAGTGTATAAAGCAGAGCTGCATGTTGACAGTCTGTCCCTGATCCTCAGTTGCTGCTGCTTCTGGGCATAATCTTGAGCCCTTATTTCTGAACGTTTTTTGTCTTTTTTTTTTTTTTTTTCCCCATCTGCCTTTTGTTTATTTCTTTGATTCAGTTGTGGCAATACTGTGGGGCAGGGGTAAGATGGAGAGCATCTTCTCCTGCCTGTATTGCTCAGTTCCACAACTGCCTTATTTTCCTTTCTATGATAAAGGAACCAGCGGTTTCTTGAAAACTGTGTGGATCTCGTGGCTGGGGAGCAGAATGGTCAGAGGTATGATGCTAGCCTGGAGCAGGCAGCCAGAATTTCCCCTCAGGACAGGGAAGACAGCATTGCTTTGTCATTATGTGTCTTATCCATTGCATGGTTTTGTTTGTTGTTGTTTTTTTTTTCCCCTAGCTACACAGGATTTTTCACCACCCAAATTTTGGCGGCATGGGAGATGTGAATTGCAATTATGCAACATCCTGGCTCCTCTAGAAGAAATTCATTTAGACGCTGTACAGCTAGTTTTTGTTTCACATGCAACTGCTTCTCCAACAAACTGATCTTGTTTGTTGTCACACAGTGAGACCCATGACTTTGCAGAATGGTCACTTCTGGGAGCAGCAGCCACTCGGGCTGTCAGTTCACACCAGGGCTTTAACTGGGGTGGCTGATTTCCATGGGCTACCAAAGGCTCTGCAGAAGACTTGTCAAGCTGCAGAACTGAGCTCAGCTCAGCTCTCCTCGTGTTTCATCTCTCCCTGCATGGGTTTCTTACGGCTTCTTCCTCCTCACCCTCACTTACAGGGAGGCATCCGTGTGGTCCTCAGGCAGCTTCACTGCAGCGTCCTGGCTGGAGCCATCCATGGGTGCCTACATAATGCCACCACTGGAAAAAACACATAATACTGATTTCCTCTACATGAAGAACCAAAGCAGCCCAGGTTGCTGCTGTGCTGTCCACTGGACCCCTGCAAACCCCTTCCAGCCCTTTTAGTCCTGAAGGAATGTGGTGGTGTATGACGGGTCCTGGTCAGGTGGTGTCAGGATGTGACATACAGGTTAAGAAAGGTGTCAGCCTTTGCATGGCCTGAGGCTGTGCAGTGGTAAGAAATATTTACTCTGAGAGGTGTGAGGTGCTTCACTGCTCTCATGCCAGTTGTCACTTAACAAAGATAATTGGTTTCCTGTGTATTTGCCTTTTGTGATTGATTGGTTTCGACATCCAGGGTGAGGTGAGCTCCGACTTGACAATAAAGGACTTCCTCCCAAGCTGACTCTCTCACATCTAATAAAGCATGAGCTGACTGTTGCAGCCCCTCCTTCAGCTTTGCACCAACAGGACCTGCCACCAGAGCGGAGGAAGCTTGTTGAACTTGCCTGGAATGGGTCACTGAATTTGAAGAACCCCTGATGGTTTAAGCCCCACTTCCATAGGAAACATAGCCCAAGATAACAGCCTTAAGGTGGACATTATTTCATTATAGCCAAATTATTTTCCCAGCATTTACACCACACCACCTCAGGTCTTGCCTGTTTGCTCTGTGGCTGTCAAAAATCCCCATGACAGAGGCACCCTGAAATCTGCACTTGTGGAACTGCATGAAACACACTTGAGTGTTAGAAGGTGCAGAACTTAAAGAGCTGCTCATCACTTTTGTATCAAAAACAAATTTTTTACTAATTTCTCTGAGCATACTGCAGCTTTTCCAGAGAAATGTGGGAGAATCCAGCTGCTGTATTGCAGATAAAAGCCTACTGGCTGCCAGACAGGCAGCTTTATTTACCAGGTATCTAGGAACATCAGTTTTGGCTCAGACCACGCTCTGGTTAGCTGAATAGCATGTTGGCAGTATTAACAAAAAACACATACCATGAGAAGATGAAGAGCAGGACAAGCACCTGTGACACTTCCCCTACTACTCTTCCAGCCTCCAACTACTTTCAGCTCCCTGGACTTGCTTCAGTGTTTACTGCTGTGCCACCAGGTTCTGCCTCAGAGGATCAGAGATGAGAGGGTACCAGGGCCAGCTGCTGGGTCGACTGCTTAATGCCAGTTTCTGAAGGGATCCACAGCTCGTGTGCCTGAGTCTGTGAGTGCAAGGCAGTCTGAATACCAGCAACCTGAGCCGGGCAGTGGGCCTCGGGGGCTTCTATGACAGGTGTCTGCAGCTGGAGAGAAGAAGGACCTGGGGCCAGCTGCTGGATAAATTGAGGCCTGGGGCTGGAGGGACGCACGTTGTATGTATTTTTATGTTGCATTAAGGACCTTCACTCCCAGAGAGAGGAAGAGGACGATGCTGTTGGTCCTGTTTCCATTTGCACAAGTGCTACTTTCGGTTCTTATCTGTGTGGCTGGCCAAGTATAGACATGCTTGTGTGCCTACACGGAATACACATGCGGCCTTGCTACTAGCCAGACCTGGAGATACAGAGCTGCAGGCAGCTTTACCTCAACCAGACTACCAGTTTTAGCAACTCCAACCAACACTTCTCTCCTACTGCAGGCAGGAGGTAATTTTTGCTAAAGAACAATGCAGCCTGTGTGTGGCAGTTAATTTTTTCACTAGCTCCACCATACCATGTTCCTGAATACCTTACCAGCAGAAATGCAGGCCTGTTTTATTTTCCAGAGTAGCTGGATCTCTGCTACTCCGCTGCTTTGGTTACTGAAGAAAGTGATGGAAGTACAAGCAGTCTCTTCTGGACAGGGTGTTCGAATCCATCCCTGCATTACACCTCTATTAGCCAAAGGATGTCAGTGCTATGGTAATTAGGTTACCAGTCAGCCTCTGCAGTAGCAAATTAAGGAAGGAGCAAGGGAAAGTTGATCTATAACACAACAGCAAGCTGAGAGCTGACAGTTCAATACTTCAGATTATACAGATGGGTAACACTTAGCAGGCAGCGCTGTTAGGAAATGTGTTATCATCATGAAGAGCTTGTGTGGGGAAAATAAGCATTTCTAAACAGCTTTCCTGCCCTAGCAACACTCATTTGTGGTTTTTTCATCACATATAAAGCAGGATGAGCTTATCTATATACTGTAAAGCAAACTCTTACCCATTACTTTCTACAATAATCAACAGCTATAATAAATCTATGCAAAAAAAGCAGGCCGTCTGATGTTTGTCTTTATTCTTTTACATGCTTGGTAGCAGCTGTCAGAACATTTTTGTTAGTGAAACATAAGCATTCCCCTCAGATGAAATAATTGCAAAGAGTTAACAAGGGACTTCTGTGAATGTATGACAAAAAAGTTTGCATGAATAATTTAACATGGTAGCTGAGTTTAAAAATATCTGGAAGATTCCAGATTAAGTATAGAGACAGGAGTTTTTAAAAGCTTCTTCCTCCACTTTAAGCAGCTCTTCCAAAAGATACAGAAACTGTGTTACTTTAGGACCATAAAGGCCCTACAAATAAAGAAGCTTCAGAATCTATTGCCCTCTCCTGGCACTATTAATACCTTGAAATAGCCTGCACTTTTAAAATCCTCTTTAGAGAATACTTTATAAACAAACAGCACTCAGGATCCAGTGTTATTTCATGAAGGTTTAATGTTTGTTTTTAAAATAATATCATTTAATCAAAAGAGAGGAAGCACATACATTGTCTTCTTGGATGTTGGCAACAGAACTTACATTACAGATACACCCATAAACAGCATGTTTAACCGCTAAGAATATAGAAGCTTCACTGATTAATCATATTAATAATAATGAAAAGAATGTGCCCTCATACCAAAGAGAAGAGAAGAGAAAAAGATACCATTCCAGTCATGCAAATCTGCACCCACCTTCTCAGAATAGGATTCCAGAAGTCCAGCAGCTCCAGATAACATTTTCTTAGCTCCTGTGGAAATTAACCAAAAGCCAGGAAAAGAGAATGGGCTTGTTATAGCAAACCTGACACTCATCCTAAAACCCTGCTTGCTGAGCATCCGGTGGGTTTGACTGTTAAATTCCCAAATCTGAGGCCCTTTTAATCCTTTTCTCCCCTGCATCAAAAGCTTTTAATACCAAAAGCTTTTGGTGTAGTCTGGAAGAAATCTGCTGAGCTTAATACAGAATTAAAACAGCTGTAGTTGAATGTACTGTAACTCAGGCAGTGCACTAGGAGAAGAGATCAGTAAGAACCAGGATAACTAAAAGCCATGTATTTGATCCTTTGGTCTAATATGCTAACCCTTTAAAGCAGAGGCTTTCATCTTAGAAATATGAAATAAACTTTCAACCTCTACACCTTTCTTGGGTTCTGAAACACAAATTCAAGTCTCAGAAGAATAATTACAGGTCATTTAGTATCTTGGGTGATCTCTGTTCTATAGATCTCTAAGATGTCTGTACCTTACATCAAATGCCAGGTAGATCAAATGGTAATTGTAAAGTACTGTAACAGGTACAGAGAGGGAATATTTTTTCCCTGACCAAACTGAATTGTTTGCATGAATTCATTGCACTGAACGCATGAAATACAAGCACAAATTTCTTTTGTAATCCTATCCTATATGGCTACAGGCACAAAGATATACTGTTTTTTTAACCTCTCTTGTACACTTGATGAAGCAATATAATCTGAGAAACTTACTGGCAGAGGAAATAAAGTTTAAACAGTACCTGGAAAGCACCATATTAAATGGGCTTAATCGCAGTAAGCCTTCATTTCTCATGGGAAAAAAAAACAATGACTGATACTTCTTTGCTAAAGGGTTTTGTTCTTTTTTTCCCACCAGTCAAGCATTTCTAAATATCCATGTTTCAGGTGCACAGCTACTCGAGCCCTTCTCTCATCTAATTATTTGACATTTACCTTTAAGTTCTGTTTCTTTCATATCTGACAGGAGATGAATACAGCTGGATGTGAGTAATAATCTTTACCGTTTCTTTACCAGATGGACGGCTGTTAAAAGGCTTTTCATGTTCTTCACAGCTTCCATCTCTCCTGAAGTGTTGTTTCTATATTCATCTGAAGTTTGTAAACAGATTAAACAGGGTGGTATCCCAAGTAATTGGTATTAATTTCAGTGTTGCTTAAGTCCTGTCTAAAGCTCCCCCACAAAAGCAGTATCTTGAAGAAAAATTGTATTTGATTAAGAATTGTAAACATTACCTTGTGTGCGTGCGCTCTCCTGTCTGTAAACTGAAGGTTCTTTAGTCAGCCTGCTGGAAAGGGGAACACCATCTCCCTCGAAGCAGCTCCGAAACAGGTTTTATTTCCTGCAGGTATGCGGCTGTTCTCCACCACCCACCCGAGCAATTATAATGGCTCTGCTCTCTGCAGCCTCAGTTGCTGTACAGCTTCATGGGAATTATTACAGCAGCTTGACTTGGTTTACTGGAGCCTAGAACTGCTATCACACGGTTATCAGCCTTCCCACTGCAAGCAGCAAGACAGCCCAACAAGTGGGGGTGGGAGGGCAACACAAAGCCCAGAAACTAAGACTACATATTGAGCCTTGGCTTTCTGCTCTAAGGCAGAATATAACAGTCTGCAGCTGTTATTTTGCTCAAGTTGGTTACAGTCAGGAATACATCCATATTGGCTGAGCATAGCTAAGAGAAAGGATGCTCTAGCAATCATAATGTGCATATCTTCATGCTAGCTAGAGGCAGAGGTGTCAAGTAAAATCAGTTTTATGGCTGCTTTTATACTCCCACCGTGGTGGCACGTAGGCTGTTTGCGCTTACTTGCTGCAGCAGGCAGAAGAGAACAGAATTCTGTCTTAGGGAATGATTTTACTCCCTTTACCTTTCTGTAATACTCTGAGAAAGTAATAAACCAACAGTATTTCATTAAGTGCCACATAAAAACCTGTCTCCCGTGATTTCTATTGTCCTTTGCACTAAAGAAATACAGTTTCATCATGCTTTGGGATGCACTAGTTTGGTGGATGGTTGTGGGTTTGTTTTTTTAAAGAGACTTCTGCTATCATAATTTATTTTCTGAAAACCGTTTGGAGTTTACTAGGCCAAAAAAATAATCTGTCCTTTCCCACTTTCCTACTATCTGCTTGCATGGGCAAAATTTAAGATCTTTGTGCAGCTTCCCTTAGCTAAGAATTAGGCACTTATTTCCACCGTTGGCAAGAATTAAGAAATGCCAGAGACCTTACATCTTAATCTACTACTTGTACTTTTTACCACTAAGACACAAATGCATTTGGAAAAAATTAATAACAGAACACTGGTTGATACATTTCTTCTGCTTCTTCTGCTCACACGCCATTTAAAAGTCTAAAACAAACAAAGAAACAATCCCCCCAAAAGCCTATCTGCTGCAAAGTTAAAACTTAGTCAAATATAAGATTCCAGCAAGCTAGAAGCAAAATTTACCTGCCCAGAGATGATTCCAGGAAAAAAAAAAAAAAAAAGTACTGTATTTTGTATAAAAAATTACTTTTGCTTTTAAAGTTTTCTGCCAATTGCAAACATTTGAAGGCTGCTTCTCCTTTCCAAATGCAGCCACAGATGTTAAAAGAAACTGGAAGAAACATTTAAAAAGTACCTGGATTTAAAATAGACTGATGGAATGCCAGCAGCTTTTCCTCGGCTCCTCTTCCACTGGCTCTTAATAAAGCTTGGTTCTGCAACAAACTTCATCCAGGAGAAAGGTGTTTCTGCCAGCCTCCACCATGGCAAATGAAAGGTTGCAGCATTAAATAAAGGTTTAGAGTTAATCTATTATCCTTTGAGTTTACTAGATACTTGTGTCCGACTTGAAGTAGTGGAAAGAATGAAACATTCAAATTAGGCTGATTTCCTAGCAGCAGCTTTCTAAAATCCATCAGAATGGTAACTTCCTATGCCTTATGCAGCTTTTAGAGAACTAGGTCGTGAAGGAGAGGCAATGCTGTATTGCATCATTCAAACACACAAGCAAATCCCCTCTATTAACTCACCCCTCGTCCTGAGGATCTGGAGTCAAGAGTCCAAGGCCAGCCTAGAACTTAAGGCTTTCCAGTCAGTGCACTATGCTACAGGTCTGTCAGCACAGGGGACCAGTACAGTGGACAAATCATTTACTGCATGCTTCTGAAAACCACAGCGACAATAAACAAACAAAAAAAGAAAAAAGAAAAAGAAAGGAAAAAAAAAAAGAATACATAAATAAAAATAAATATCATTTCATGAAATTGCAAGACAGTGTTAAAGCCTCTGTCTGCCAGTCTGCCCAGATCTCATCATCTACATCATCCGTTTTGCTCTTGCCCATTCCAGTATGCTTTACTCCTACCTTAAAAAAGACCAAATTAATCTTTCTTCCAGCGTGGAAGAGAGAGCCCTACTCCACTCAGAAACAGAAGGGCAACTATTTGATGAAAGGGCACAAACAGAAGTGCTATCTAATTCATACCGTAGGAAGGTTCAGCTTCTGGAAAGCTGAAGACAAATATGAAGGAACAATCCTCAGTATCTCATTTGCAAAGCTCTTGCTTATACTTGGGGCTAGTTCACGGCCACCCAGGTTCTGCACAGGCCACCACCACTACTTGCAGAAGCCACTGCAGAAGAGCAGGCAACAAGGGTGTCCCCCACACAGGTAACATAGCATTGAATAAAGTTGTCTGAAGAAGACGATTGTCCAAACGATTGTTTGCCATTGCATGCACTGAGATGTTCATGAAAACCCCTTCACAAGAGGGAACTAACCAGAAAGCATGTCTGTATTCCAAACCAGCACCATCTAAAATGCAGAACTGGGCACAAATTTAGCCTCCCCTTTAGTATCTCCCCTGCACTGATATCCCTCAATACAAGGCAGGCAAGAAAATCAGTCCACTCGTTCTTGGTGGATTTTGAAGGGATCAGAGACTTCACTGAAGAAATTGGAGAGAAAACGGGGGGAAAAAATTAGCTCTCAAATGTAAACAAATAAACTCATATATATAATCAAAAAAAAAACAACAAAAGAAAACTAAGAAACAACTACAAAGGACTTTTTTTATAAACCAGGATTTTAGTGATCTCCACTCATTACCCAACTCCATTTTAAAAGCATGTCAAACCTTTCTTTCCTTGGTTTTGACAGCAAATGGTTATTTGAAGAAAGTAGGGCAATGATACTAACAAAGACTTCTTATATTCAATGCAGTAACTACTTTACATCATAGAAACAGCTCAAAGAGCCTTTCCCAAAACCCTCCTCCCTTTTTAATTACCTTTCTTTTTGGCGATTTGACCATTTATAAATTTCAACATTCAGTTTAGATAGTTCTTACATTTCTAATATGAAAAACAGCATAACGACTCTGAAAAATGTTTCATACCTTCTTCACACACAGTCATGGAAATGGAAGAAAAATGGTGATTTTTTTCCCCCTTCTGGAGGTCCATGTGCTGGTAGGGATTACAGAAATATGAAAATATGAACTCTGCTTGGGTATTGCCCCTGACCCCCCACCTCGAGCTTTACATCTGGCTCAGGACTTCAAACAAACTTCCACTGATGATGTTGACCGTAGTTCTTCCATGGAGTTTAGCTAGGAACAAATCATTTTTTTACTGAGCAGGCTAACTGCTGGATGTCTTCATCGTCTACAGTTTCTCAATTTTATCAGCTACTGCAGCAGTTAATTGGAAAAAAACAAAACAAAATAAAACTAATTGAAATAAAACACTTTCCTTGAGTTAAACGAACAAACCAAAAAACCAACAAAAAACAGAAAATCAAGAAGAAAGCCTTGTTGACCACCATATGTTTATTTTTTTAACAATTTACAAATAAAAATGTTATATTTATCCAAGCAAACACATTTAATACTTTAGTCTTTAACAAGCTATACAAATGAGAACCATCACGCTAGAGCTTTTGATAGCTCAAGGACCACTCAGGGTAGGCATGCATGTGTCTGTATCACATGAAGCGAGTCCAATTCCTGACACCAGGGTTCTGATCTTCTGCTTCTTCAGAGCTGGTCAGCTGCTAAATGATTTAACACAAATAGTTACTGGATCACAATACAATGAAAGAAAGCCCATTTCAAATCATGTAAGTGACCTCAATATGTCTGGTCCAGGTGTCAGGCCACAGAGCCTTACCGGTTAGTCTTCTTCTCCAAAGTCCGGTGGGACAGATTTTCTCCCCTTGCTTAGTGATGTGGCATCCATACACGTGCTTATACAATACAATGAAACAGCTTAAGTGCAGATGTGATACAACAGTAATTACAAATCACAGAGACAGATAAACAAACAAACAAACAAAAAAAATCAACTCTAATCACATTCTTGCATTTCAAACAGTGAAAGTAAACAAAACCATGCATTACAGTTTAAAGAAATGTTCAGTTTTAGCTCTTCTGCAAGTCTCCATTTTCGCAAGTTCTAAACTGCTCTTCTTGAGCTTGTCCCAGCGGCTGGGCCACTCACGGTGCTACTGACACAAACAGGGTGAGCTGGAAATCATCCAAAAATGGCCAAAGAATAAAAGCCCCCAAAATAAACAACAAAGACGCACGCATTATAAACGAGAGATTCCACTTTAATAGCAGAGTGTAGAAAAGAAATTGGCAAAAAAATTCACATGAAAAAACATTTTACACAATTAATTATGTACAGAATAAAATATGTGTCTGGTTTCCGATGATGCTGAGTTTCACTTTAGTTAAGTCCTACCACAGGATGCAAAATACACCCAAACCCCTCAAGTGGAACAGAAAAAAAAAAAAACAAACAAAAAACATATACATAATCCCAGCTCTGGCTCCTCAAATATTGGGACTGGCTGGGTTCACTTCAACCCACTGGGCTTTCTGCTAAGCTTTCAGCGATTCCTGAATTTGCTGTAGCTTCCAAACTACTGTCAGCAGTTTCTGTTTGCTCAGTCTTCTTGCCCTGGATGGTGCATGCTCCCTTGCCTCCTGAGCCACTCTCTTTTCCACACGCTTTTTTGAGCCCAGGAAGGAAAGTTTCCACGCACCCAGAAGCCTGACTTCCTGAGCTGCCTCCATCACAACTCAGTGATGGCATTTCGGCAGCACCACCTTTGCTCTCCTCCACTTTCAGAAGGATCTCAGACACGGGAGAAATGTCCTGCATTTCTAGAACTGGCATGACCACTTCCGTAGTGTCATTATTTGAGGACTGTAATCGAGGCTGTTGCTTAGCTGCTTGAGAAATCTGTGTGCAAAATTTATCTTCCTGACTACCAGAAGTCAATGCAGCAAAATCAATAGTCTCTGTTTCGGCCACCGTTGTTTCAACACCCAGCTTCTTCAGCTGACTGGACTCACACCTAATGGATGCAATAGTTTCTAGTTTTGAGACTTCTTCTGTATTCTCATTTAAAAGTCCCGCAGTAAGGATGCTGGAGTGCTCATGTTTTACCTCAGTATCCCCCAACTCTGCTTTCTGAGAGGGAGTCTCATTGTGTTTCACATCTTCTGATGTCAAAGAAACTTTCTTGTTATCCACGCAAACATTTGCAGAGAGACTTTCAGGTTGCTCAGAATTCAATCTTGAGTGCGTGGTATTCAGATGAAAGTCACTGGCTGCTGAGGTTTTTATAGTCTCATGCTTTGTTTCTGGGTGGTGGGCAGCGTCTTCTGAAAGATGCTCCTTAGGGAAATTTGCTGATAACGCAACGACTGACTCTTGGAAAACATCAGAACAAGGTCTAGAAAAGCCTCCAGTCCTTACTTCTGTTGCGTCTCTCTTGACAAAAGCATTATCTAATGTTGCATGAGATCTGGTGTGTCCTAATGATTTTTTTTCAACTTCAACTACTAATTCTACACTGGATCTGAGTTCAACAATGTTTGCAGAGCAGGCATTGACTAACCATGAAACTTCCTGCCTTTGGGTTTGGTTATCTAATACTGCATGGCCTGAAGGTTCAGGTCGAACTTTTTCTTGAGCTTCTAATATTCTACTTCTAGTCTCTGTGGTGGCAAGACATGTGTCTGGCTGGACCTGTATTAATTCTGAAGCACTAACTTCATTAGAACCAGTTTCTATTTCTACATTTGAAGCATTTGATAGATCCCAAACACTTTCAGAACAAGAATGGGTTGTGATGACCTGTTCTTTTCCATTACTACTTCTGGAAGTGTCCCATTCACCAGGACTTCCTGTGAATTCTACAACCTTATTCTGGGTTTCTGAAATGCGTGGAGTTTCGCTAAGGACTCCTGGCTGAGATACTCCCAAAGCTACACTTTTCAGTTTTATATCTTTTAAGGAGGCATCAATACAATTCTGCTCTGGCATTACTGCTACCAAATCTTTTCCTATTGAAGTGTTTTGAGAATCACAGACCAAGTTTGGACTATCAGTTTCTGAGTGAATTCTACAGTTACCACTTAACTTATTCTCTACCAACTGGGAATTTCCCAAATTTTGAATTTCATTCTGTGTTTCAGGTAACAAAACCTTTGGGTGTAAGCTAAGCTCAGGGTTTACCATTTTTACTTCCTGGTCTTTCATTTCTGCATCTTTCTCCAAGGTACCAGGAACATTTGTGTTAGTAACTGCAGTTTTATTTCCATCTTCCTGTACAACTTTCTCTTGGAACTCTGTTCTTGGTAGATCACAGAATTCCTGACTGCTGACCTGCTCTCTACCTCCTATATCCACACGTCCAACTTCTGCAGGCATCTGGATATCAGAAGCAGGTTTTGTTTCTGGCAGTTCTGTGACCGACACTGCCGATAGCTGAGGCTGAAGTGGTTTCTTGTTCACCTCAGCCTGATTCTCACCAGGAACCCAACTCCCCTTTATTTGATTATTACACTGTGAGGAATCTTCTTTCAATTTAGTCCAAACACCTGTTGAAAGAGGAGTTTGATATTTTTGACCTAGGTCTTTCTGAATACCGTTTTCAATGTCAGTATGAAGTACTGAAGTCTCCTGAATATCAGTTTTCTCCAGTTCTAAGCTTCTCTCAGCCGAGTGGACTTTGCTAATGTCAGTAGCCAGATTCTGAGAATCCTCTTTCAAGGAGGATGAGCTACTATTTGTTCTGGGGTTTGGAGACAAATCTGCAGATTTTGTTAGGTTAGAGTTTTCTCCATTTGAAAGCGCAGAATTCACAAGTTTGCTGTCAGCTGAACCCTTTCCACCACTACTATAGAAAATATCATAGAGATCTTTCGCATTGGCTGTGGCCAAGCAAGAGTTTCGTTTCTCTACCTTTTTTGCCTGTTCACTGAAAGCAGTTGAAGGTCGTGGTGGTGGAGGGGGTCTCACGGGCATTGCCAACATTGTCTGTTCACTTTCAGACACACCTGGAGCTACTTCATCTGCAGGGATGACAGCCGCCTGCTGGACTGCTGGTAGAGGAGGGGGTGGAGGTGGTATATCAGAAGTCTGAGAAGGCTCACTTTTCTCCGCTGCTTTCAAATCCTCCTCTGCCCCTTTTAAAATCACTTCTTCTCCTCCAAAAGCTTTTGAGATGATATCTGGAGGCAGCAGAAGATCCGCATTAGTTTCTTTTACCACAGGTAGTGGTTTGGTGGTAGCTCCAGAGGATTTTATGGATAAAAAGGTGTTCAAAGGTGCTGGTTTGCTAACTGTTGCAGTAGTAGACTTCCTAAAAATCATGGTGGGGACCGGAAGATTGGGTAGAATTTTTGCTGGTGTTGATGTAGAAACAACTGGTGTCCATGGGCTAGTGTGTGGGATAACAGTTTTCCCAGACAGCTTGATTTCAATGGGTTTGACATGAGGTTTCCCAGGCTGACATTTGTTCTCCTCTTTGTTTCCTTCTGTACTCTCCTCCTTTGGAATAGCTCCTCCTGGGGTTTTATCCTCTCTCTCAGTCTTTTTCCAGCTGAATTTCCCAAAGGAAGTCTGGCCTGGCAATTCCTTTTTAGATTCCTCCTTCTTTTCTTCTTTTTTCTCCTCCTTCTCTTCCTTCTTCAGCTTAAGCTTGATACCCATTTTTCGCCCAGCAGAGTCTATTTTGCCTTGAGTTTCACTGGCCCCTTCTCCAAGCTCCGGGATGCTCTTTGCTTCCTCTTTCTTTATTATTTTTTGTTTCTTCTCATCCTTCTCTTCTTTCTGTTTTTCCACCAGTTTCCGTTTCAGCTCACTCTGCCGCCTGCGCTCTGTTTCCAGAACTACAGCCAATCCAGCTTGACGGTCTAGATTTCTCCTCTCTTCATAAAGTGGGTTTTCATCTATGTATTTCTGTGGAAGTAAATGGCACAATTTTAGCCACTATTTTTCCATGAACAATAAATAAATAAATTCAACTCTGCAACAGTTTTGACTTGTTCAGTAAGTGCTACCTCAACACTAAGAGACCAGAGAATGTCTTCCTAGCAGGAAACTGAAATGCTACAAACTCCACATTCTGTAATGTGACTTGAATGGTGGCTTGCAGCAGTTCTGCCACTTTACAGAAGAATATGAGAATCAACACTGGGACTTAAACACCATTGCAGCCTCATGCAGATGACAGATTAGTCTCTACGTAGTGGGAAGTTCTGCTTATTTGGTTCAATAGAATGAAGTGAAGGCAACAAAATACATAGACTCTGAGGAGTCAAATGCCATTCTTCAGGAAAGGAAAACAGAACAAGTAAAAGCTAACACACAGAATGACTTGTTCCTGGTACACCAGTTACCAACCTTGTATTTCTCATTGTGGGGATGACTTTTCACATGCTGCTCTGCTGAGATTTGATCTCCAAAAAATTCATGACAGAGCTGGCAATAATATCCAGTGATGGGAATCAGAAACTCAGAGCCTGAAAAGGCCGAAGCAAACGATCAGAGAAATAAAACTTAATAAATGCCAAGCTCTTAACAAAGCCAGATCAACATACCAAGCAACAACAGCAAAAACTCCAGCAATGTTCCTTTTGGAACAGTTAATGCTGCTCTCCTTATGCTTACAGAATGGGAAACACCACTACCAAGGGCAAATGTGTAAAGTGAAGAAGCTTGATTACTATGATTAAAGAAATTATTTTAGTGCTCTCCATTGTATTAAGGCTATCCCCTATTTAACCAGGTTAACATTTCCTACAGTCTTAATTGATTTTCCATCTTTGTGGTATAGTCTGCTCAAATACTAAATGCCTGGTTTGTAACAAGAACACGAGTGTTTTCACTGAAGTTCTTGCACCTACAGAACCAGCTGCAGTTATCTAACACACTGCAGATCCTCCTTTAGCAGCTGTTATTAGAAGTACGCAGCAGATTAATAAAGTAAGACTGATCACTGGCAGGCCTATTTAGACATTCAGATTTTAAATCTTGTATTAATTTTCAAATGACTTATAGCCCCTTCTATATGGATTTCTCACATTCTCTATATCCATACTCTACCAAGTACCCATCAATGATTTTTCAGGGACACTTCCACTAAAAGTGTATTGAATGGAAGAATCTGTTGCAAAACTCTGTGGAGTTCTGCACAAGATCTGCCCAAACACAGCAAGTATTTATGGTCATGTTCTAAATTCTAATATGTTAGCAAAAATTACTTCAGAACTACACCAGAGAAAGAAAAAGTCACCTGGTATTCAAAACAAAGAACTAAACTCTAAAAAGAAGAGAAGGAACTGTGCTATGTTTTCCTACACGCTTGCTTCATGACCTTTTTCACAAGAACAACCAGGAAATGAAATAATTTGCCTTTTACTTAATAATACAGTATGTATATAAGCTCCTGTAACAAGGTAACGTTTTGAAATTCTTTTTTTCTCTGGACAACAGGAACCTGCTGGATGGCAAAAGGAGATACCCAAGTTAAAAAAAATGAACATACCTTTGGCAGGAACAGTTATCTTATCGATGCGTTTTATGGAGTCTTGTTTAGTCTCACTCTGGGTCTTCGAAGCCCAAGGTCTGTTGTAAGGATCCAGGGTCTATTTGCACAGTGACAGAGGTATACAGGCTCATATATTACACTAGTTAGGCAAGTACACTTGTCTTTCCTTTTTAACATCCTTTCAGGACACTGAACATTAAAATCAACGTGCAAATATTTACAGGAACTATGTTTTCCTCTCTTTCCCCTCCCATTTTGCAATTTATATGAGAAAATAACCTATGAGAAGGGTAAAATGTAAATGATAGCAGCGGAGAGGTGAGCATGTGAAACACAATTATCAAATGCTCGTTCCCGAGCGAACTGAATACAGGCCCCGTTTACACTAGTCGGAACACACCAGTAACTGTACAAACTGCTCAAGTCCAACATTAGTGAAAAAGAATTTGACAAGCAACTTCTTGGGTTCATTATTACTTCAGGTTCTCTTCTAAAATGTAGTTCTGTGATGTATGTTTTAGTGTTAATATTTATAGCAATATGAAATGCACTTAGTGAAGGAAGCCTGCAACATACCTGTCTGTGTTTCTTATTATGCATGTGTGTGAAAAAGTCAAACATGGTCCCGCAGATGGTATTGCAGTCTTTACACCAGTGGTTCCCTGCATCATAATATTCATAAATATTGGCCAACTGGAAAGGATGCTTGGAGGACTGTGAAGAGGATTCTGCTGGCTTCGGGCTTCTACCTCTGGATTTTTCATTAGCAGTTTTTGATTCCTAAATTGAACAAAAGGAAACACTTCTCTAAGACAAGGCAGGACACACAAAATGCTCTAGAAATCAGAACCTGCCTCCAGCAGAAGCCACATACACACACCAAAAAATATAAAATATATCACCTGCTTTGCAGCGCCCAGGCTAATTCCACTGTTTCAGAGAGCTGGTATTGATGACTAGGACGCTGCGTGGCCACAGTGAAGAGCTTCCAATAAGACTCCCAGATGTAATGGCTGGATGGTTGTAGGTAATCAAGGAACCAAATAAACAAATTCCCTATGGCATGCACCCATCCCACTTTATGTGTTTCATAGAAAGATCTGAATAGTTCCGATTTACCATACTAGCCAAACAGTGCCCAGAAGACCTAAAATGGTTCCCCTAGAAGCATCAGAAGATACTGTAAAAGTAGCTTAGATAAAAGCAGAACGAAAAAGGAAGTAAGAATTAGATGTCTAAAAGTATTTAACTCAATCAGCTTTATCAGATTATTGGAGAGTTCCTGAATTCTCCAGAAGACTTGTTGCTTAGTAATAATAGAAAGATGGAGTTTTGTTAATTACTTAAGTATATAAGGTGAAGCATCTTGTGATTTAAGCATGTGACACCTGCACTTAAATCGATTTATACAGAAAGACGCCATACAGTGACACACAGGACATTTGAGAACATTTCAGCCAAAATTAATACTACACTAACACCACGAGTAGAAAAACAAATAATCCCTGAAATCCCATGAATGAGCCTGGGTAATTTAGACTACGATAGTACTAGATGTATTTTGAGTTTTGAGTTACATTTTCAATGGCTGAAAGCCCATTATGTTATTACTTCTAATCTGCATGGCAAGTTGGAAAGAATAACATGTTAACTAAGCAGACCTGAGTTAGTTGTATGATTTCCAAGTTCTCAGTATTGAACAAATTTACTTAAGCAGATTCAAAACTGCCTTGCTTGAAATTCCTCTTGATAAACAGGGATAGATTCTCTCCTATTAACAACACCCCAAACAATATACATTGTCAATCAAACAAGGAAGAGACACCCAGGCCACTACCCCACAGATATCCGTACCCCAATACAATCCAATTCTTGGTAGCAGAGTAGGAAATGACCCAGCACATATTGTGTCTGCAAGAACATAGCAAAGCTGACATTCTCTTAAACGATTAGAAGATCAACTTATGATCCCCAGGAAGTGCATGGAAGAATGTTCATGATGTCTGACAAGTGTCATTGTTTATGTTATTTACAGACATGCACGCACCCAACATATCCTATAAAAATACTATCTTGATCAGACCAATGCTTCTCACATAGATGACATCCAACTTTTAACCAGTTTGTGCTTAACCCCAGCTCAAAGATAACTTTATAATTTGCTGCTATTTAGAGCCCAGAAGGGATGATCTGTCTGTTTAGTACAAGACCAGCTGCACCTCTGCACCAACAATGTTAACACACAGACACCGGTTCAGCAGCAAGGGAGTGCAAGGCAGCTTGCAAAGAAGCAGAAAGGCCATGTGGTTTTGCCCTCAGGTTGGCAGAGTCAACCAATCTCAGTGTCAAAAGGCCCCCACTGTCTTTCTTTTAATTAAAAAAAAAGCTAACAATCAGAATTACAAGGTGAATCTTAGAAACTATGTGCCTACAGATATCTGAAAATATTACATGCTCCTGACTAGAACTCGGAATTTTCCATGTTAACATAAGGAACTACAAAAAGAGGATCAAGTCATTATGGTTTTGGATAAAACAAACAATTAAAGTTAAAATAATGAAAAATACATTCACACATGCCATATCTAAAGAAAAGAAAGCAATGTAACTTAACGCAATGTAGGATTTAACAGACATTGACTACTTTAGTTTTACAATGTAGTGATTGAGGCAAATGATTTGTAAAAGTAAATGGATACTGAAGTTCAGCAGTACTTTGAGAAACAACAAAAACAAAACACAAAACCAAGCCCCTTAAAATGAAACACATCTAACAAGTTCTCTGAACCAGACCAGGATGCAGCATAAGGAAAAGTTTACAGGATACACAGATTTGAGTGACCTTGTGGGAAATATCTCTTACCCTACTAACAGTTTCCTCTCTGCAAAAAATATACAGTAAGGCCTACACAAAAAGCATCTACCATCTCTCATCAGCTATTGCAGTTACATATTTGAATAAACATCTGGAAAGAAGGACAGTTCATCTCCTGAATATATGCATAACCGCATAGATGTTACTACCATACTATTATACACTAATTCCAAAGTGAAAACTACATTCTGGGATGTGGTAGCCCTTTTTTATATCCAGCACTCAGTAGTATAGACCATGTCAGAGAGACCATCCTGATGCATACTGACATTTAAGAGAGAACACATAGTATGTACATAATAATCACGTTAAGCTGACCATCACGTGTAAGTCTTGCGATTTGTTAATATCATCACCCGAAGAGAAAACCAACATGACCCAAGCTTGCAGAGAGCTTTGCTGCTACAAACACAAAGGATGCAAGAAATGTAGGGAAAAAAAAGCTGTCCTCCTGGTATGGCACTGAGACCTGAACAGCTACACTCATAATACTGTTCAATCCAACCAACACCTCAGCAAAAACAAGATCAAAACCAGCAACTGGTACTGAACTGCACAAACCCTGAGGGAAACTATAAACACTGACACATTGACTCTCACCTGCATGCACCATCAAAACCAGCATGTGAGATGTGATAACAAATGACATCAAATGATCCTCTAGTAAATGTTTGGGGGCAGCTGTCACCCCAGTACCCTCTTCTCTTACTGGGAAAATCACTAGCATATAAGCCAGAAGACTTTACCTTATTGGAGGAAGACGTTTTCTCTAGACCTTTTGCATTTTCTGACTTGCTGTTCTTTTCTGAGGAATCTTTGGTTTCCACAGATGGTTTCCGGGGTTTTTCAAATATGTTAATCCCAAGGATTTGTGCTACTTTGTCAAGCTCAGACTGCTTCTTGTCAGCGGCATCAGACTCTTTGTGCAGCTCTGAAATCTCCTTCATAATATTTTCTTGTAGTCTGTTCACCTCAACCAACAAGGGGTCTTTGTGTCCATCCTTCTCACGACGTTTTTTCCTCAACATCTCTCCTGAGACAATCATGGAAGTAGAAGAGTTTGAAATGCAACAGAAAAATTGTTTTAAGAACTGTACAACTATTCCAGCAACAATTAAAATACTAATATAAAATACTGCCACTGTATCTTGACTAGGACATTGTAAACATGGAACTGACTCCCAGGTACAGCATCACTAAATCTGCACAATCTACTCTATAACGATTGTCTTAGTATACACTCCTAGTAGAGGCACCATAATCCTCAAGACAGAAAATCACTTTAATTATCACTATCTCCCTGTGCAACCAAACAAGAAAAAGTTAATTGCACATTCTAATCTGAAAGTATAATTTTCCAAAGGTGAAAGAAATTACTATTTACTTGAAAAAAACAAAAGTTTTAAAAATGAAAAAGTAAGCTCTGTCTGGACAGGATTTTTCCTTCTCCAAACAAGAGTCATGAAAAACTGAAAGGCACACCGATATGCCTTCAGTTACTACTTCTTACTTCTTCTAAAGAAGCAATAATATGCACAAAATGTAATTCATTTAAGTTACCAAGCCACTGAAGTACTTGAAAAAGCAACTGTTTACAACACTGTAACAACCAAATTTTGACGTAATTAATTTTAATATAGTAATTAGGTCACTGCTTTCTCAAGAGTTTTGCATTGCCTGAAGTATGAAAATACTAGTTTTAAACTACAGGCTATTATTATTATTTCAGTCTTCACTTCTCCTAGCAGGTACTGATGACATGATACCTGTGGGGAAAAAAAGCAGAAGGGAAATGCACAATACCTTGTTGTTTACGAAGCCTGTCCAATTCAGTCTTGAGATAGTAAAGCTTCTTCTGCCGTGCTTCTCGTTCATTTTTCAGTTTTTCTCTCTCTTCTATCACCTAAACAGATTGGAAGGGGACTGGATTTTCTTCTCTTCCCAACACAAATTAATCAGTCTTGCAAGAAGGGTAGCAAGACCTCAGTTTGCCAGTCACAGGACACTGCTCACCATTCTGAAAATGTTCTTGAACATTTTAACACAATAAATACATCTCTTCCACTGTATCTACAGGTATCTATATCATGTACTCAAACTTCAACCCTATATGAAGACAATTTTTTCTTTTGGGCAGTGTATTCCCCAAAACTGCTTTATGGCTGCACCCGTTCCCAAGGCACTTAGGCTCAGCTGACTATCTTCTCAGGGGTGAGCAAGATCCATTCTAAATGGCTCTTCAAAACTCATGTAGTATCTCCACAGCTGTCATGTTTCATCAGTGACAAAAGACTTCACAGCTCTTCACCTACCATTCTACACCTTGGCCTTGACTCTGGCCAATTTTAGCTATCATTTAGGCTTCTGTTTCAATCTGATCATAACTGTACCACCAAATATAATTTGCAGGCCTAACTGTCCAAAATTAACCTGGTTTAAGTCTGTTTCTTGCTTAGTAAGGTAAAGTCTGGAATAAGGAACTCAGAAATCTACTTTTCACTGGTTTTCATTGATTCTCACAGAAGGAAACCAGGCTAAAATGAAATCACCTAAACTAAATCTGAAAACTTCTTTCCTTCCCAGTTTCGTTTTTCAAGAGACAAATTCCTGGTTGTGTTTTTTCCCTCCACAATGCTCTTAAAGCTTACTACTGACTTCTCCTCGAACAAACAAAAAGTGACCCAAGGCCTTGTCTTCCCTAGAAAGTCAATACTATTATAGGAATGTAAATCTTGGCAGGATCCTGGAGTAGGCCCTGGAAGGAATTCTACCACCACAGCTAGGCCACATTTTAATGCCACAATTTTTTTTTTGTTTTTTGTTTCTTAATCACCAAAACACCATTCTCTCATTCTGGGTTTTCTCTCAGCACAGGGGAATCAATTGGACCATGCAAGTTTTTAAACACCAAGCAAAATAATGGTGGACTAATCCCAAGCCCAAGAAGTCTGTAGTGCAGATAAACCCCAAGATGTTCTGCCAAGATGCACAGGTGAGCTACCAGGGGTATGTCATGTCATGAGAAAACCACACACCTTCAGCCAACAGAACTCTTCCAGAAGCATCAAGTTTCATTAACAACAAAATTTCAAACACGATAGCTGAAGAAATTACTATTCCTGCAAGCTGTGAAGTTACTTGTCTGCTGATATAAATACTTGTGGAAATACTCCTCTTTCAATCACTTCAAACAAAAAGCAGAGAGGTTATCTCAGACCAAAAATCTAAAATAACTTCTTTTGAGCCTCTCTTGGAATCAGTGGTACATCTTTCCATGGCCTGATCTGTTCTGAGGAGTGTGATATAACTAAGTAGGCGAAGAGCTTACAGCCTTTCCCATGTGCTGCTCTTCCACTAGCAGATGTACCAAGGCAACGTATCATTAGCACAGCTATATTGCCTCTAAAGCAGATATGCATACATAGATGAAAAATTAGATATGAGTCAGCTACGTGTGTTTGCAGCACAGAAGGCAAATAGTATCCTGGGCTGCACAAAACCATGGCCAGGAGGTCAAGGGAGATTCTCCACCTCTGGTGATTTCTCCACCTCTGCTCTGTTCTTGTAAGATCCCACCTGGAGTACTGCATCCAGCTCTGGTGTCCCCAGTACAAGAAAGAAATGGACCTGCTGCAGCCATGAAGTTGATTAGACGGCTGGAGCACCTCTCCTGTGAAGAAAGGCTGAAAAAGTTGGGGTTGCTCAGCCTGGAGAAGAGAAGGCTCCATCAAGGCAGACCTTATTGTGGCCTTTCAACATATAAAGGAGACTTACACACAAGGTACAGAAATACTTTTTATACCCAGGCCTGTAATGACAGGACAAGGGGCAAAATTTGAAAATAAATGAGGGTAGATTTAAATCGGACACAAGGAGGAAACTTTTCACAATGAGGGTAGTGAGCCACAGTCTCACTGGTTGCCCGGAGACACTGTGGATACCCATCCTTGGCAGTGTTCAAGGCCAGGCTGGATAGGGCTTTCAGTAATCTGAATTAGTAAAAGATGTCCCTGCCTGTGGCAGGGGACTGGAACCACATGATCTTTAAAGGTGCCTTCCAACCCAAACAATTATGTGGTTCTATGCCCTTATTTTAACAACCAAGATTGAGTGGACAGTAGTTGGAAAACCCAAACAGCTTTTAGGAACCTTCCAGTTCTTACACAGTTACTTAACTACAGTTTCCTATTTTAAATTATGTTATTCTCCACTACTTTCTAATTATCATGTAAATCAAGGTAAATAGAAGAGGAATGTATTAACTTCCATAACCTAAACTGGTGCCAGATGCACCAAGTAAAGAACAATTTCCCCTAAGTTATTCTGATTTTGTGATTCCTGTAAGAGATAATTAATACAAATGTAGAAGGAAAATTGTATGGAACTGTGAATGAAGACATCCTTTAGTATGTATTTAACAATATCTAATATAGGTATAACCATGGTATTATTGTAGCATGTCTAATATAGGCATAACCACATCCAGACAGGGCCTTCTGTGTTTCAGTTTGTGCCCACTGCCTCTTGTACTACCACTGGACACCACTGAAAAAAGCCCGGTTCCATCTTCTTTATATCACCCCTTCAGGTATTTATATATCTAGATATCTTCAGGTATTTCAATATCTAAAGCTCAGCAGAAGGCGGCATGCTGTAGCCTCTGTAAGATTTTAGCTGGCCCCAAGAACCTAAGGGCATACAACTTTAAGGGATTTTAAAAACATTTTTTAAAATTGTCACAGAATAACACAAACAAATGCCTAGAAATCTTTAACAAAAACAAATTTAGACTGCTTTTAAACTGGAGGAAAAAACAGGCACACTTGAAGAGGAAAAAATTCCACACCAGCAGTCAAGCAGCCCAACATATTTTGATGTATTAGAGTAGATACCATACCTTCTGTTTTTGAGCTGCACGATTTTTTTCATCCGACATCTTTTCTGTGGTGTTTTTGAGAGGGTGTGAAGACAGACGAAGGGGCACTTTGGAATGAGCAGGAGTTGTAGGGACATGAACGAGCACAGAACCATCCCTTTTTAAATCAGGGACTTCCTTTCCCATAGAGACTGTCTCAATCACCCGGAGGTTGGGACGCGCTGGGTTCGCTGACATAGCCATAGAAAGAAGGCCATGAGCTTCTGGCAGTGTAGGATTAGGCTGCTGGGCAGGGGGGTACATGGGCCACCCAGGAGCTGCATACGCCATGTAGTGCCCATATGCATCGTATCCTGGAGGAGCCATTGTGGGAGGTGGATAGTTTTGCGGCATCTGAGTGGCAGTGAACTGGGAGTAATTGGGAATCTGGTATTGGGAAACAGAAGTAGGTGTATGTGGCAAACTAGCAGGAGCTGGTGGAACTGAGGGAATGAGAGAGACAGAAGGAAGAGGCTGTTCTGGTGCACATGGAGGTATATCCTGTCCAACTGGCTTGTTCTTCATGTACTCTGATTTCTGAAGAGCAGACGCATCTTTAGACTGCTGGAAAGAGACTGGAGGTGATGCTGAGTGCTGCTGGCCTGACTCAGGAGAACGAGTGTCACTCCGGCTGCGACGCAAGTCCCAGGGGTCTAGTCTACGAGGATCTGAAGAGCGACTATCAGGAGAACGAGATGCCAACTTTTTGCCATGAAGGCGTTCCTGGGTACGAACAGCCAGTTTTCCAATTTCAGCAACACCGATGTCAAGTCCAATCGTTTTAAGTAGGTCATGAATCTTTGCATACTCAGCATTGGGCTCTTCTAAAGGATCCAGCTTGACAGCTGGAGCAGGAGAAGGAGGTGGACTCACTTTCTGGTTTATTATCTCATTGCCACATCTCACTGGGGGCTTCTGAACAGGGAGAGATTCAGTTTTGGTGTCTTCATCCTCATCACCATAAAGAAATTTCTCTTCATCCTCAATGTCAGGAAAACTACGCCGCCTCTTCTCCTGAGCACTGACAGAATCAGCCATCATGCCTAGAATTCGGGAGAAACCACTGCCATCCTGACTGGCCCTCTCGTGAGGCAGCAGAAAGTCAGTATGCCGATCAGCAGGCTCTGACTTGGGTTCTACCTTTTCCTTGTGACCCAAGAAGCTTCCAAACTTCTCTTCAAACACGAAAGTGTCTTTGGGAGCTCCAGAAAGTGGGCTCCACTCATATAAACCGTCATGCAACTCCTTGTTTGCAGACTCCACAACAGAGTCTTTGTTAAACCGTTTGAGAAAGTTCTCCACTTCAGAGGCAAAAGGAGCAGTGTCATTGCTTTGGGGCAAAGACAAATGACTAGAAAGAAGAGGAAGATCCTTGCTGGGAGCCAGACTGCTTGAAAAACCCTCAGGCTGAAAGAGAGAGAAGTTAGTATTTACCATAGCACCTTTTGAGGGGACTATGCACCTCACAGAACAAAGGAACATGTTAATTTTTCCTGGAGTTCACAGCTGAAGAAAGGTGAGAAAAGACAACACACAATTGAAAGAGAACACAGAAGATTACAAAACAAATTGCCTAAAGGTTCTGGAATATCATGTCCAGCAATGAACACTTATCACAGAAAATACCCAAAATCACAATTACATTTCATTCATTTCTTGAAAGTGTAAGAACCGAAACCTTTAAGGTGAAACCCCATAACATAAATTTGGCTATGCTTTGAGTTTAATCAGAGACAAATAGGATTTCTACACTGTAAGACAGGTGAAAACAACCGCACTGGAATTACACCCTGTCACTTCTTCAGATATGCATAATTAATGCCACCTTAAATAGGATTTCCAATAATAGGTATAGAATGGGATCCTCAGTATTGGAGCACCTTCTGAGACAAACATATCACTGTCAAACCAACACTGATCAGTACAGCAGACAGATCAAAAGTGACGCACTAAAACACGAGATAAGAAAAGTCACTTTATCACCGTCTATTTTTCAATTGTTCTAATTTTGAGAGTCAATTGGTACAGCCTGGGTACAAATTAAGTAGGGTTGATCCCAGCCTACAGTCCAAATAAAAAAAAAAAATAACCTCAGAGGTGTTTTCAGCTAGAGGTACTGAGAATGCATTAAGTAGTTCTCTAAGTCTATAAAGAAACAAGAAGGAGGCACTATGACAGGCAGAGAGCTTCAATCAATGTCATCAATGTCCTGGCTGCTTGTGATACAAGACGACTCGCCTTTTCTATAAAAGCTGGCCCAGATCTCAGCATCCTGGCCTGAATTTCAACAAGGACATTTTATTCTGCCTCAGATTTTAGATACATATATATTTATATATATATGTGATTCCTGATTAAATGTCTTCACCATTTAAAATTTCTAATGCAATCCTAACTTGCATACACCTGCAAAAAAAAACCTGTTCTCTCAAAGACAAGAAAACATAATGATTTGGCTTTTCTATTTCGGAAAACAAACTAACATTCTGTACCATGAAGTGACTGTTTTGGAAGGTAGAAACATACAGACAGACAGACAGAGATCAAACCTGAACGGGAGACTCTACTTCCACCTCCACTCGTTTCTTCAAAATAGATTTTTTGGGCATGGATGGGATTTCCTCAGGCCTATACGTATACCGAGGCTCAGAAGTCTGTAGTGTGTTAGTCAAGCCAGGGATCACATAACCACTGCCTGAAACATCATGATCCAAGTTTCTATTACGCTCTTCTTCTTCTCTTTTCCTCCTTGCACGGTCAAGCTCCCGGAATTCTTCATTCAGGTACGATGGGCTTGGGCTCCTACTGTGGCTGCGGCTTCGTCTACGATAGTTTCGTGTACCTGACGAGAAACTCTGATGCTCTCCACTCACACCATGCATCTTCTCGTCCTTTTCGTACCGTGGACGTTTTATTTCTCGTCCCCTCTCATCTGGTCTTGATGGGTATGAGGACTTCCTGAGTTTGTCACCATCTCTGTCAGATCCACGAGGCAGCTCTTCTCGACGACCATAATGCGGACTATAATCCGAACGGTGGAGGAAAACATCTCGGTTGCGGTAGTCTTCATCATGTCTCATCATGAAGGGACTTGAAGACTGATCTTCATGCGACGGGTATCTCTCAAGGCCTCGAGGACATGAGAGGCCTCTAGTGAATATTGGACCATCGGCCATATCATCCCTGTGTAAGAGAAGCATGGAATAAACATACGTACTTGAGGCAGAGTAAACTAAATTTTACTGCTACCTCTGAAGAGTAAGAAATTCCCAAATTAGTTTCAGAAAAAACTTCTACATCACTGAACAAAACCAACATTTTTTGTACTCCCCAGAAAGAGGGAGACTTATTTTTTATGGTACTGCACATCCTTCCTAGGAAGTCACCTGCAAACACAGTGACGTGAGCAATTCAACTCACACTGCAGAAGGAGAGCCTTGAAAAATTCATAGGATGGATTTATTCCTGTGAAGGAGAAAGACTTTATTTAAAAAAAGCCCATTACTATCATATTTCAGACCACAATCCCTTTCCTCATCTCACCCAGCAGGATGCCAAGGTCACATTTCATATGAATTATTCAAGGTATAATTCAGTCTCACATTGGCAAATGCAACTAGATCCTCTTTTTATCTTCAGCTGGGGATAAGGAACACAAATTCTAGCAACATTTTCTGTTGCAAAAGACCTGTAGACAGGACTGTCACTAATCACATGAACTACTATACCCCAAAAGAAGCACCGTTTTTGATAAGTTATCTATGATCTGGGGGTAGTAACAGTATCATTCCTTTGTGCCAGCCTCTGCATTATTACACATAGCAGATGTGCAAAGTGCAACACCAGAATAACTAGCTACATCTCTTGGAGTTTTTTCTTTTGGACCAATTCCTACACAAACACCTCCAATTAGGAGGACCATTTTAACTAAGGTCTTTTTCCCCACCCCTAAAAACTCTTCTGGGACTGTTCTTTAGATCAGGCAGAAACAAACCAAACCAGTTGCTGGTTTTACACAAAGGAATTTCAAAAATATAGCAAGATATTCTCCGAGAATGGGAAGTAAATGTGCTCCTTAAGTGAAAACTGCAGGTCAGAAACTGTGACTAGTGAAATGCCTTACCCAACTGATCAAGACATGAACTTGAGATAACTATGTATGAGTGCATGAATCCTTAAAAATCACCTCCTCCTACCAAGAAAAGTCCCTCCATAGATCTGAGAAACAGATCAAGTCATGCCAGATGACATCTTCAAAATACTTCGCCGATAAATTATAGGCCTGGGTTTTAAAGTCACCAGACTAAAGAATAACAGACATAAACAGACAAGGTCTTTTTCTTGAGTATTTTCATAGTTTACATATGTACATTTAATAATAAAACCAGCAAAAAACTTCACTTTATCTCTAACCTGCATCATTGCAAAGTACTTTGTGTTATTAGATGCTTTATCAGTACAACACACCTTATAAAGCAAATACAACATATAACAGTATTAGACAGTATCTTTCCAGTTTCCAGTAAACTACACACATCCACGCCCTCCAAAAGCATCAAAATATCTAAAAAGTAACTGGAATCAAATTTCATATGTGAATGTTGCTGTTCACAGCTGACATAAAGGTATACCCACCTCTAGTGTCACCTTTTCCAAGCCTGCTAAACCTATATAAACACCTGGTGCATAACACACCTGGTGGAGTAGCACCAATGTAATTCACCATATAACTTCCGTCGATTTTTGTGCAAATAGTTTGCACACATGCTTGCCAGGTGTCACCCACAATTAAAATGCACTGACAAGGCAGGAGGAATATTTAATCATGCTTCAGAAAGAAAGGGACAGCAAAATGTGATGCTTACAACTAGAAAGATGTACCAAATATGCTCTGAACAGCTAAGATGTGGATTTAAAACCCAAAGATTAATTACAGGTGTAAGGAATAGGATTACTTGCCTTACGGAAACTGTGATTCCTTGAAATATGCTTTCTGTAAACACAGTCCAACAGTCATGTCCCTCTTAATTGGTTCGGGTGCTTTTAGTCAGTGAGGTCCACTACAGGCTATTCCATCCCCGAGAGAGGACACAAAGTAGTACCACTGTGAGTGACCACCCCAATTCCTTAACCAACACAGAATCCGTGAATTACTGAAGTCTGCAGTTTCAGGGAAGGAGACCATGCCACAGACTACATAGACATGACGCCTCAGAGAACTGCAACTAGTATAAGGTTACTTTTTGCCATATTTATTCATGTACACAGAAACATAAATTCTGCTGCCAGCCACCAACAGGACTCCACCTTAACAGACAGTCTTTGAATAGGACATCAGATGAGCTGCTCGTACTCAAGCCAACTGTCACTCTTGATATTATGCCAAAAAAATTCTATTTCAGAGCACAGATTAACATGGACCAAGTCTCTGCAGTGATATGGTCTAATCTTTTGGATTAACCTCAGTTGAAAGAATTGGTGGAACCCGCTGTATAGCTTATGCCAGCTCAGATAATAGTTGAATGTCTTAAAAATACTGACAGAGGGAGACATGGAAGACAGGGAGGGGGACTGAGATTCTGGAAGACAAAATTACTAATCTGTTGAAGCAGAATACTGAAACTGCTCAGATGACCTTGAAGTCACAGGCCAGCAGTACTCAGTATGCTTACTTAGACACGTGCAGGAGGCCAGCTGCCCTAGAAACTCAGGGCAAGTTCTTACAAATGTGTTAGGATGGACATGCCAATTGACATACACCCTGAAAAATTCTCCCAGGGCATCCTGAAAATCCACTGCTGCAGGAAAATCCAAAAGCATCCCCAATTTCCATCCTTTGGTATTTTATTTCTTTTACAGGCTAGTGAACTCTTCTACCATTCCACCATCCAAAAGCCCTGCAAATTACAGAGAATCATTTGTAAAAGTGATTGCTTGAAATCTCTGAGTAGTTATCAAAACCAGCTGAGAATAACTAAATTCAGAATTATTTCCTCCCATTACTTCAAAATTGAGAGATATCTTCAGAAAACATTATTCTTTTTTCTTTTAATTTAAAAAAGAATCAGAATGTACCACATGAAAAAAAAAAAAAAAAGTTATATACCCAGTATTATACCCAATGATGATTCACAATAAGGGGTACTTTAAAGCCTAGTGACAGATACAAAGCCAGTGTCCCAGTAAAAGGGCAGTCTCTCAGGGGAAACAAAATGCATGTCAAAAAACACATAATGAACAATATCCTTAACCAAATACAAAGTGTCTTTTAAAAACAACCAAAGTGGCTAAACATCGAAGAAATCTGGAAGTCAGAAGCAGTACCAAGAATGTTTAGGAAAAGTTAAGGGATGCCTCAGTTGTCACAAGAATTTAAGCTTTTGGACAGTGGGCACCTTTCAGACATGTGCAGCCAGCACAAACAGATTGCACACAAAAAAAGTAAACGCCAGCACACGGAGTTCTTGCATACCTACACTACAGATGTGTAGTCAAGTGTAGGGAAGTCAGTTAAAAATTTAAGTCTACACGGTCTCACTTTCTCTTATTCTCATTCTGATTCATCTGTCACTTTTATAACTTCTCAGGAGTCTATTCTGACCATTTTTTTACATCTATGGGTAGATGTAAAAACAGAGATAAAGTGAAAGTCCTTTGTCATTTTCACTCATATGTTAAAATAAACTCCACTGTACCTGATTGTTATGGTTTGATGAACCCATAACAATTTATTGTCATTTAGACAATTACTCAATCACCCGATGACCCCTCTTCACTCGGGAAGGGAAATGGGGAAAAACAAGGAAACCCGAGGGCTGAAATATAAACAGATTTAATAGAGTAAGACTAGATAATTAACATTAATAACAATAAAGAACCAATATTGATCCTGATACCAATATAAAATACACAAGGGTCACACTCAGCCAATTACACCAGCAGGAAGCTGCGCACTCCCAGCAGTGGACAGTAAATGTTAAACACTGCGAGTGCTATGGCTTTGGGAGGAAGGGAAGGGCTCAGGGGTCCAGCACTGGGGGCAAGGAGTTCTCAGGATCACAGCCACCATAGAAGAGGAAAAACTTTCCTCAGCAAACTTTTTAATTTATATTGAATCTGATGTTCATGGTATGAAATCAATTCTGCAGGCCAGCTTGGATCAAGTGCCTGGGTCTCGCTCCTCCTCATCCCCACACCTGACAAGGCTCAAAAATCACTGAGACTTTGAAACCCATGTAGCATAGCTAGCTATAAAATAAATATTTTCACAAACACATACACTAGAGTTTTCTAAAAATGTAGTTTTCCCTAGCATTAGAAGAGACCTTACTGAAAAGTAAAATTACTGAAGAAGAAATTAATTCTGTGTCATTCAAACCAGGACACTGATGTTATTTCTAACCATGCATCACAACCATAAACCAGGTTAAATATAAAACTTCGCTGGAGAAAAGGATGCAATGGGACAAACATAATCCCCACCCCACGTGTTCTTAAATTGCCAGAGCAGTGCCAGTTATTCTACAAGCCATTTCCTGCTCCTTCCAACCACTGTCATCTCCCTGGCCACATGCACTCATTTCATTCAGGTGACTGCAGACTGCACATGAGATTTACAAATCTAATGCTGGTCCCAGAACTGAGGTAAAGGCATAAAAGTGACAGTGCTGAAAACTAAAGTCTGATTTGTTTTTCCGCACCTGCTGAAACTTAACCTTACACATGAGAAAACCAGCAAATTTACTTATTCTGCTCACTTCCCTCTTTTTTTCTTCAAAACAGTTGTGGATATTTGCATCAAAAATTGAAGTTACAGTGGTCTTTTTCGGTGCTGTGTGTTTATCCCTGACTTGAAACTGCAACTATATACTCTGGGGCCCAAACTACACCATTTTTAACTTTGCAATTCAAGACAATAAAAAGGATTTTGTTTGCACAAAGTCTTCAGATTTTACTTCTTTTGCCAGATTATACCTGTTCTCCTACTGAAGACAAAGATTTCCAAACAGTATCTACTAACTTCACTGTTCCCAGCAGTATTTTTAACATAAAATACGTCTTTTCATTAACTATGTTTCTCTCCAATCTCAATCAAGGGAATCCTAATACTTATTTTGTCACGTACGAGACTGTCAGACTATGTTCACTTCTCTTCTGCAGGGTGTTTAGAATCATAGAATCATAGAATGCTTAGAGTTGGAAGGGACCTTAAAGATCATCAAGTTCCAAACCCCCTGCCAGGGGCAGGGACAAAAGTCAAAATAATAATTTTTCTTTAAGCTATACTGGATTCTCAAAAATCTGGAAAGCAGGTAATTCCTTCCAATAAAATGAGGAAGTTGAAGCTTTATGCCATCCATAAACAACCTTCCTTTCAGTTGGGACTAGGTAGGTTCGTAAGAAACAGAAGAAGGCGGCTGAAGCTGTGAAATGTCAAATGAAGCAGCTGCCCCCTGATCTGGGCACTTTTAGTCTATATGGTTATACAAGCAGTTGACAAAGATCAGAGAAAAAATATCAGTTTAGAGCGACTATGAACACAGGCAGTGACTTTTGTCCAGGAATGCCCTGCTCCACAGCTTGCTTGGAGGCTGGGAAGCACCACTACATGCTTGCCCTCTCACCCTCATTTCCTAGGCATCCTAGGCATAGGGATAATTAGATGTTTGGTCTCATCCAGTACAGCCATTCCCACGTTCTTACTGTTTCACACAGTGGAATCCCCACCTGGGGAGGACCATACCTGTCACTCAGGTTATCAATTGGTGAGCCCAGTCTATCAGGCAGCCTCCTTCGCTCTGGTGTGCCAATGCAATACCGGTCATTACCAACAGTAATCCGCAAACTCTGTTCCAGTGAAGACTCAGAGCGGAGACTCGGTGAACGTCTCTGTAAATTGAAGAGAGAGTGCAAGCCCATCAATCAGGGAATTTTAATCTGAGCCTACAGAAAGGCAAGTGACTCTGCTCTGCTTTACATTTGAGACTTGGGGTGGATGGATCATTTAAAAACTCAAACTAGAAGCACAATTGTTCCAAATACTTCCATCATCTTAAGTACTTACTAAAGAAAGGGCAAGGTATCAACTACATTCATTTCTCACCCCAGATGCCAATAACGGGCTCTGTATTTACATTATCTAGGAGGGAAATTTTCATTTCAAAAACACATTTCACAAAGCACCATTTCAAGAAATCCCAGATTTGCTGCTGTCCTCCTTTCTTTGTAGAGGAGAAGCAGCTAAATAAACATTGCACAAAAAACACTGCCAGGAATTTCTTAATAAAAGTGCCTGGATTTCTGGCCCTCTCCAGCTTTAGTAACAACATGAACCAAAGTATAAACCAGTGTAAACAAAGGTTTTCCTAGCAGTGATGTTTTCAACAGCTTTCCTCACCTCATGCTGCTTTTAGCAGATAAGTGCAACAGAATACTAAAAACATCAGAGACTATAGAAATAACTTCTATAATAGAATACCAGTTGTCGTTATTTATTATTGGTAGACCCAAACCAAAGCTAAGTAAAGTTGCATTTGGAAAAACTACAGCTGAGAAGGCCTGAGCTGTCTCTGCACAGACCTTCCTTTGGGCACGTACCCAATACAGAAAAAGTTATTACTGGTAAGTTATGGTTAACTAGTTATGCCTCACATCATTCTAGAATATGGCAATGGAATACAGGAATGATCAAAGTAAGGGGAGTTCCATAAGGAACAGAAGACTGCCTGAAGACAGAGATACTTTATTTACTTTTTTAAACCAAAATAGTTTAGATTCTGCTTAACAGAAAGCAATGAACCAGCTTCAGTTCTGCCAAATCAGTCAAGCATTGCATATTGCTTTCACCAGTGAAAACTGCAGTAGCAAGCAGCAGGTGCACTATGTTGCCTGCATCCACCCTGAGAAGATGCAGCAGAATCAGCTCAATTCTCCAAGACACCAAAAGAAGAACAGTACATAAATCTCCAACAAGAAAGCAAAAGAATTTCCTCACAAATTTGCCTGAACAAAATTTACACGCAGTACAAATCTGCACTAGAATCCATTGTGCATATAACATCATCCTAAAGTAACATATTAGTGATTTCTGTTTTGGTCCATTAAGCTGAATCCCAGCATTTATCAGAACAAATTTTAATTACTTTCTAAATCTAACTGTGTTATATAGCACAATACAATCCTACAACAGCCTGGCTGAGATGTAACAAATATATATATAAGGTGCATGCTTCTCATACAGACATACTCTGAAGGCTCACGTGCCCAGTATAACACTGAATTTTGAGGGCTGCCTCAAGAAGTTATTATCTTGGAGGTCATCTTCTTGCCATCAAGACTGTTGACAAATTGGGCACATACATGATGACCTCTAGAAACTGGAGACAGAGAAGTGATGACTACATCTCAAAACAAACTTCTGTCCAAGTGAAATAGTTTACATTTAGGAAGTTTGGGATGTTAGGATTGTCTATGCCTGCTATACAGATTGCCCACAGACAGCAGTTACAGTGGTACATATTTGAATGTCTCAATATTATTATTTTTTTTTTTTCAGTTTGAAAAATTCCAGTTTTAACAGCTTTTTTTCATGTGGAGCACTGAACACCACTACTCATCATTCCTACCTATGCACTGCACTGCCTTTTCCTCCCTTCACGTTCTGGTGCCCAGACCAGTTACCATTGCCATATTATTGCACAGGCTGCACACCAGCGCTCCATGTCTTCTTTCTCTGTTGACCCAACTTAGCCTAGTCCCCTAATTTCAGCCAATTTTCTTACAGAAGTTGACAGAAACTATAAAAAAGAACAAGCACACAGGTCAACAGGGACAAATAAAAGCAGCACGTGTCAGCCTTGCAAGAACAAATAAAGTCCACCAAAATCACTCACTGTACAGCCCTGACCTTCCTCTCCTCCATTATATTTTTCAATATAAACCCTAAACCTTCGCTATTACTCCATGCTCTTCCAATTCCCACAGAGTTTTCCCCAACCACTAAGAAACTAATATGATCCGTACTTGCAATGGCCAATATACAGCTCCACTGGCAGTCAGCACCCCACCTATGGGAGAGAAGACGGGAAACGATGCTGATAACCTGGGAATGCAGGCACTCCGCTTCAAAGGACATCCAAAACCAGAACAACTCCCAGAATCAAGAAAAGGGAATAAGAAATCTCTAAGGCTACTCCTTCAAGACTCCAATTCATATGAAGCAGAGAGACAATACCTTAGAGCTTGCACTCAAAACTTTTCTGCATTTCAACTCCATGGTCTTACCACATCAGCATCTTTATTCCAAAACCTAAACCTTCCACCCTTATGCATATCCTTCCACTTCCAAGTCCTCCTTCCTTGTTGACACTTAAATTCTTCTTCCTCAATCTTCTGTCTGAATTCATCTCCTTTCAGTGACAGCTCTAAAATGCCACTTACTAACACATAACACTCCACATTTCCACACTTTGTATACTCAAACTTCTGGAGAGGGGTGTCTTAAGTCATATAAATCTGAAAACTTTATTAAAACTTCACCCGATCATGCTGACTCAATGTTTCTTCTGTCTGCTTTGTTCGGATCACAGTGAGTTCCACTGTTTGGAAAACATCAGCATAACTCCAGCTTTTATCTTTCTCTAATTAATGCTAATTTTGTAAACAGTACTTCTAAGAAGTAAAATCAACCTGTACACGTACTTTATGCTTTATATCATCAATTTTAAAGAAGTAGTGTTGGTCAAACACCTTTTGGTTGACAAAAACTTGCATGGAAAAAACATGCACATTATACACTCTAAGGATTACTGACATTAGGCTTTAGCATGTGCAAGAGACGGGACAGGTTAAAGAGCTGTATTAAATTGTCTCAAGATCCCTCTTACTGTGAGAGCTGCTTCCTAGAGAAAGTTTTTCCTTAAATGCAGTAATATTCTTGCAAATAAACAAAAAATGTATTTGGCTCAGCAGCTCAGCACTAGCTAACTTGCTAAAGCCTAATTTCTAGGATTAATAATCCTTCAATCCTTCTCCGAAATTGGAATAGGCAAGAAAAACAAGAAGAATCTGCAGCAACTTGCTGAGAAGACTACTGTAACTTGAGCCAGATGGGTGCAAAATAACACTGGAAAAACAGCATTTGTCAAGAATAATGTTTGTACAAAGTGTGTGTGGGGGGAGGTTGGTGGCTTTCCTCCTCCCCCAAAGGGGGAGTGGGAGGCTTCCAATCAAAAACTCCTAGGTCAAATTTCTCTAAGTCTGAACCACTACCAGATCCATCATTAAAAGTTCTGTTACAAATGGCACAGGTTCACAGCCCACCATGGATACAGTGAAACGGCAAGCTGAGTGATGGTGAAGTCAGTTTAAGAAAGTTCTGCTCCTCTATCCCAGTTTGTCATCCCCCCAGTTGTCACCATGCAACTGTCCATGGAGCCATAACACAAACTGACACGGATCAGGCTAAAAACCTATTTCCTTTAAAAAATTTACTTCTTTTCAGCCTAGGTCTTACTAAGAATGCAATTTACAGGGCTACCTCACAGGTAACTTAAAGGACTGAGACAATGGGTGAAAGACAGCCTAAAAACAAATGACCAGAGCCAAGCTTCTCAGACTGGCTTGGCTTAACTGTCAAATATAACATTATCTTCCCATGCCTTTAGGACAGTTCACCTTTAAACAGCAAATAGTGCCAATAGCTGAATTTTAACTCCACTAAAATCACTTGTGATCTCTTCTATGGCTACAGCTCCAAAGAAATCCAGTAAGAACCTGCACTGCTATCACAAAGGGCAATCCCCCTTCTCTCTTGGGGTCCCACCATGCAATGAATCGTAGCAGACAATATATTTTTCATAGACTGCCTTTCAGCCACATCATTTCCTCAAATCAGCTCACTCTGCAACTTCACAAATCTAAGTGTGAGCACACGGGAAAGGGCAGAATACACTGCAGAGCAAGAGGAAAAAGTGAGCGCACCATTATTTTTAATTGTACACATGCTGGACTGAGGGACCACGGAACCACAGCCTAAAATACCCCAGTATGAAAATCTCTTCTTTCAGTGCAATCCAAATGCAGTGACCCTATTACACACCATAACGAACAGTTATCAGGAAAGACAGTCATTGCACCAAGGAGTAACAGGAGAAAACCGACGTAAGCAAGTGACACTGGCTCAGGAAATAAATACAAAGGTACGGCTTTATAGTTTGGTTTAATACAAAGGTGTCTGCATCCAAGATGGTATCACTTCAGATACCAAACCAGAGTTTCACATGCCCAAATCAGCTTTTGTCAAGACTGAGGGAGAAGAATGGAACACCTTGTGCACAGCTCCCAACTGTAAAGCCCTGCCTGTCAAAGAACACCTCACAAAGATATAAATCTGTAACACAGTCTCCTTTGTACGCTCATGACAGCAGGAGAACCAAGACAAAGTACTCATTCAACATCCTACCAAAGAAGCTATCTTCCCATAAATTAAACGATATTTATACAATAACACAAACCACTGCTAAATGGAGGAAAGCAACTAGTTACATCCTTCGCCTTAGGAGAAGATAGCATCATCTTTGAGCCTTATCTAAAATGGCTCTAGCTGATAAGAGAGAAATAGAAGCGTAACGGAAATTTAGGGAAAAAGATTGGTTTGAATGGAAATCGCCGATTTTCAAAATTCCCTCCCCCTACCATCTGGGTCTCTTAAGGGACAGGGGACAGATCGCCCTTCCCCCCGGGGGTAGACCGTGCGGCCGGTGCAAGGACCCCGCCGCGGCAACTTCGAGGCTCGCTGCCCCTCCCGCTCCCGCCCTTCCCGCGACCCACCCCAGGGCACAGCCGAGGGGTCGGGGAACCTCCGGTACCGGAACCGGGATCGAGACCCCCCGCGGCCTGACAGCCCCCGAAGGAGGGGGCATGCCCCGCACCGAGACCCCTCCGCGCCCGGCGGTAGTTACCCGGCTGCTGCTGCCCTCTCCGTGCTCGCTCCCCCGGCGGCCCCGGGTCCCCCCGGGCCCCGCTCCTCCCGGCGGCGATGGCAACCTCCTGCTGCGGTGCGGCGACGGGGATCGGCGGGAGGCGCCGCGATGGCCGGACGGGGAGCGGTGGCGGCGCGGCGGGGGAC
>VXBW01007956.1:95557-130386 GCA_013400375.1 Thinocorus orbignyianus | reverse complement strand
GGAGAGAGAGAGAGGGAGCATCGCCGGGGGAGGCAGTGGGGGGCTTCCCGCTCCCGGAGGCTGAGGGGAGATGTTGTGTGGGCCTTGCCTGGGCCTTGCCGCAGCTCGGTGTGCCTGTGGTGACCACAGCCTCCTGGATGAAGCCAAAAGACTTTGGCTTGGGTTTTGGTGGTGGGTCTCTTTTCCCCACACCTTGCCACCAAGCTTGGTGTAGGCCTTGTCTTTAAGCCAGAGAGCATTCCGAGAGCAGTCCTTGGCTGCTCTGTGAGGTGACGTTGAGCCTGCGGCTCAGAAAACAGGACAAGTTGCCTTGCTGTGCCTGCCAGGAGCTGGGATGAGATGGTAGGGCAGGAATTGCTTCCCACCTTCTCACCTGAGCACCTGCTACCAGCCATGCTCAGGTGAGTGAGTATGATGGTTTTGATTCTCATAACAAAAGCATTAAGACGTTTTTCTTATTTCATGCTGGGGGCCGTCTCTGGTGAGGAGAATGAAGAATAGTGTTTTACATTAATTGAAACAGGCTAGCAGGAGGAAGAAACAAATCAAGGTTCTGATAAAATTCTCCTTTCCCAAGTTCCCTTTATATCTTATTTAGAAACCCTGAGGTTTCATGCATTAGACTTGTAATTTGTTGTTAGCTAAATTATAGACTCATAGGATGGTTAGAGTTGGAAGGGACCTTAAAGGTCATCAAGTTCCAAACTCACCTTTTGTGGGCAGGGACGCTTCCCAGTAGAGCAGGTTGTTCAAAGCCCCATCCAGCCTTGTCTTAAACACCTCCAGGGATGTGGCAACCTGTTCCAGTGTCTTGCCACCCTCGCAGGAAAGAATTGCTTCCTAGTATCTAATCTAAATCTCCCCTCTTTCAATTTAAAACCATTCTCCTTTGTCTTATCACTATATTTGCTGATAGAGTCCCTCCCAGTCTCCTGTAGGCCACCTTTTGTACTGGAAAGCTGCTGTAAGCTCTCCTAGCCTTCTCCAGGCTGAACAAACCCAGCTCTCTCAGCCTGTCTTTGTAGGTGCCATGTGAGGGCCTTTATCTGAAAAGACCCATTCAGTTTTTGCAGGCTTGGATGAAATTTTGCCTGTGGTGATTTTTTGGTTTTTGGTGGTTTTTTTTTTAAATGTGTTTGCAAGAACATAACATAATTTGAAGCGTGCTCCTTGTAACAGTGTTGACAGAACAGCAGGCTGATGGGTAGAGGTCTGTCTGATACTATAATAAGGTATTTCTGCTGTGAGTTGTTGGGTATTAAAATCAACTGCCCCATCTGGACATTTTGCAAGTGAATGCACTGCTGTGCTGGCTCAGGAAATACGCTTAGTTATGCCCATCATCCATATAAGCACGATATATATGAAGACTATCTTATTTCCCGTTACCACTGTCCGCTCCTCCCCCTTCTTTGCTGAGGTTGATAATGTTTGTCAGTGACCTTAATTCAATTATAAGTATCCTGGGATAAGAATTTCATCTTTGAAGTTACCTAGCAGACTGCAGATCTGCTTCTGGTGGGAGCAAAATGCAATGATGGTAGAGGCAGTGGGTCAATTAACTACCCAAAGCAGCAGATTTGGTGACTGTGCTCATAAAGCACAGAGCTGTGCTTTACAATAACTAAAAAACTGATGTGTACATAGGAATTTCTTCTCTACTTTTGTACTGCAGTTCACATCCAAGTAGTTTATCACTCTAAGGATTATACTACTATCCCAAATGTGTACTGTTTCTTCATTAAAAGGAAAAACATGTTTTCATGCATTAGTGTCAGGTGTCTGTGTCAAGTGCTGAGTTTCACCAACTGAAGTAAGTAAAAACAGGCAGAAAGAGAGAGAAAATGGACTTGCTTGATTTTTGGACATCTCTTCTGTGCTGTTGCCTTCTTTACATCAGTTTCAAAAAATGGTTTTAAACCACAGTTTGGCTTCAAAAGTCAAGAGTAAAAAGCCACAAACCCAAGAAACACAGCAATTTTTTTTTTCCTGGCAAAGCTTTATGTGAAGTTGTGCATATAATATTGAAAAGCTTTGCAAAATGCTGGAACATGAAAATATTTTGTAACTTCTTTCTGCCTTGCATCCAAATGAAGTGTACAGGAGATGTCCTGGTAGTGTCTCAAGCTACATTTCAGTGACATTTAGAGCACGTGTAGATGACTTCTAAGTAGTTTGGAAGGCAAAAGAATCCAGATATCAGTAACTGGTCAGAAAGTTCATTAAAACTTCTATCTGCATGCAGGTAAATACGCTACTCAAGGAAGGAATGGTAAAAAGAAAGCAAGCGGCATGTGTGTTGTGGTGTTAAAAGAGTTCAGAAGAGGTAAAAAACCCCTTCCATTTGTTGGAGCAAAATACTTGGCTGACTAGTGCTCATTAGCATTTCGTAGCACCCTGTCATCTTACTGAGCATGGCTTTACAATTACAATTTATAAACTCATTCTGTGCTAGTTGTAATGTCATCTTTCATCCCATGCCTTAGTGAGTTAAGTCCTTAAAGGGACTGCACACTCATAGTGGGATTCAGTTGAAGTATTCCTAAAATACTGAAATCTGGGCCTGTGGTGCAGAGCGAATTGAGAGTTTTCACATCTTTGCAAGAGAAAGCACTGCAATTTAACCAAGCCAAGTGCAGAGTCCTACACCTGGGACATGGCAATCCCAGGCACAAATACAGGTTGGGCAGAGAATGGCTGGAGAGCAGCCCTGAGGAGAAGGACTTGGGAGTGCTCGTGGATGAGAAGCTCACCATGAGCCAGTAGTGCGCACTGGCAGCCCAGAAAGCCAACCATATCCTGAGCTGCATCAAAAGAAGTGTGAGCAGCAGGTCACGGGAGGTGATTCTCCCCCTCTACTCTGCGCCTGTGGGACTCCACCTGGAGCACTGTGTCCAGCTCTGGAGTGCTCAACATAGAAAGGACATTGAACTGTTGGAACAGGTCCAGTGGAGGGTCACCAAGATGATTAGAGGGATGAAGCACGTCTCCTATGAGGACAGGCTGAGAGAGCTGGGACTGTTCAGCCTGGAGAGGAGAAGGCTCCGGGGAGACCTGATAGCAGCCTTCCAGTGTCTGGAGGGAGCTACAGGAGAGCTGGGGAGGGACTCTTTGTCAGGAAGTCTAGTGACAGGATGAGGGCTAATGGTTTTAAGTTGGAAGAGGGGAGATTTAGATTAGATATTAGGAAGAAGTTCTTTCCTGTGAGGGTGGTGAGGCACTGGAACAGGTTGCCCAGGGAAGTTGTTGATGCCCCATCCGTGGAAGTGTTTAAGGCCAGGCTGGATGGGGCTTTGAGCAACCTGCTCTAGGGAGAGGTGTCCCTGCCCAGGGCAGGGGGGTTGGAACTTGATGATCTTTAAGGTCCCTTCCAACTCTGACCATTCTATGATTCTATGAGTTGTCTTAGGCTGAGAAATATCAGGCAAATCAAAGTCCTTACCTGCTTTGCAGAGGCTTTTGTGGTGCTCCTGTGCCTGGTGTTCCAGACTCTTACTGGGCAAAGGAGGTGCCAGTCAGTCTGCTTTGCTACAAGTTCAGCTCCCAGATACCTCTTTGGAATTCCAAAGCTCATCTTTCAACTTGCAATTAGCTGCTGCTTGGAGACATTTTTAACTGATTGGATGCTGAAGGCAAAGTTGGGTTAATAAGGTGTCTCTGAATTTTCATGAGGCCTCAAACAAGGAAGTGATGGAAGCATACAACGCTGAGAAAAAACAGAATGAGAAAAGTTAGCAGTAGCTCAGTATGAACAAGTAAACGGAAGTCAGAATTGAAGTTAGTTCAGGTTGGACTGTTAGGTTGAAAATCAGTACAGTAACAGAGAAAATCATAAGGCCTTATTGTATTTTTGTATCTTCTTACATCTGAGTCAAGACTAGATCCGGGGGCACGAGACAACTGTGCAGCATTCCCTCTAATCTTAAATGGGTAGGCTACTAGTAAGAGCAAAGGCAATTTCTGTATTTTTATGACAAAATGAATGTTCTTCTAAGAAGCAATGGCAGACGTTCCTCTGTTTTCTGGACTGTGCATTAATTTTTTCCCCCTGGAAAACAAGGAAGAACATCTATGTTTTGAGAAACGCCAGCTCACACATAGAATGCAAGAGAGGACAGCCATTGATGCAAAGGTTAAAAACAAAGTATAAAAGAGGTTTATTAAAAATTTATGAAACAGCACTGAATCGGGTACATCTCCAGGCGGATACATGAATTCTCTTTTCGATTTTAGGTTTATATATTTTTATCCCAGCTGCTTATGTATCTGTCTCCCCTCTCATTGGTTGAGAAATTAGAGCTGACATTCTTCCCAACCACTTAACCTATTAGAAATTGAATTTACACCTTTTTACCTTGTAAGGTCTTAACACGCCTGCTCCAAGAAGTCATTATCCTAAACACACCTTTCATTAGTTGATTAGACTACCAGTTACCCTGCAGTCTTTTGCCCCTTCTACTGTCCCCTGTTAGTAATTACAAGCACTCTGGTGGTTGTTCACTTCATCAGGTGGTCGTATCTTCCTCTTCATCAGTTGTCCTCTAGTCCCCTTGGCAGCTTAATTATCTGAGCCTGGTTTCTTTGGCCTTGATGATACTCCCCTATCCTTTGAGCTCCTGTGTTGAAGGTTGCTTTCCCACCTGCATTTCCTTTACTTAGGTAACCTTCTGCAGAACAAGAGCATCATTCAGCAGAGCAAGGACATTTCTGACGATTAATTATGTAAGTCTAATTTATGAGACTCTACTGTCACTAGGCCCCTTTCAGTACACACGTACTGACCAAAATATACAAAGTAGCTGAAGCAAAACTTATGAATCAATTTCTCACATTGTGTCTTCAGGTCCAGGCAAAGCAGCCTGTTCATGAAAAATTTTGGCCTGAGCCAAGTAATCAAGCCTTCCTGGCTCATGACATCATGGAATTTGAGGATGGTTCAGCTGATAGCAAAGCCCTGGCTGAGAGCACAGAAAATGCATCCAAACAGACAATTGCTTTCAGAGATTTTACATCCATAATTACGAGGTTGATATTTCTGAATTGAAGGCTTGTCTAGGCTGGCTTCTGTTTCAGCTCAATATTTACGTTTAGCAGGGAAGTGGAATGGGCACACAGCCTACACTCCTTCCCTGACTCCTAGTCCTGGGAGGGGTATTAAGTAATTTTTTACAAAATAAACCTGTAGAAGGAGGGGAGGGAGCATGGAGGAGGGGCAGTCTTCCTGAGCCAGACTGATGTACCCAAAGTGAGGAAAAGCTATCTAGAGCATTCAAAAACTCTGGGTAATAGACAAAGAATAAAATCTGTCCTGCATTGGCCTGTGGGGGTGGATTAAATTAAACCTGATATTGGGAGGGTTTTTTTCCATTTTGAATGCTCTGATTTTTTGATAAATGTCAGGTGTATGATTATTTATAGTGCACAAGGTACTTGGTAAGCAACATACCCACAAATCTGTACTCCACATGGCGCACATCTTAAATCAGTCAAATACACAGCAGTAAATGCCACAGGCAGCAATATTCAGAGAGAGGGGAAATAGCCAAGAAGGAAGCATAAAGAGAAGGAATGTCTATTTAGATTCTTGCTGTGCTCCTATTTAAATGTACATATGTGGAACACGCAGCAGTGATTTCAGATCAGCTAGGGTAGATTGGTATTCTCCTAGGGTTCCTTGATTTTTAATATCCTTTATGTTTGTTTTCCCATATGAGTGTAGGGAGCGCTGTCTGAAGCAAAATGGAATCTGTGGCATCTGAAAGCTGTCTGTCTTTCAGCTGAAGTGGAAAAGTTCCTGTTTTCCAACATGAAGATGAGCCAGCAGAACGCAGCACATGGAAAAATGGAGAATGCTAGCACACACTGTGGCTGAAGTGGAAAAGCTCTGAGAGTGACTAGCTCGAGAGCAAGGATAGCTGTCCTGGTATCTGAGAACTTCTCTGGTATCTTATTAAGTCAGGAGAAGTGATTATCTGGGGCTTTTTTGTTTGTTTGTTTTTAATTTGGAAACAAATAAGAGATCAGAACCACCAGATCTGAAAGTTTCAGTTGTGTGCAGCTCATGCTCCAGCCTCACACATTCCCCGTTTGCTGTCTTGAGAGTTTGCTGCTTTCACAGCACTTTTTTTTTTTTCTTCTTTTTTTTTAAGGGACGCTTCCTTCAGCAAAGAGGACATAAAACTTATTATCAAGGCCTCTAAAGGAAAGCTTATTCTAGAAACCTTTGGATGACCTGTGAGACAAAGAGCAGACGGCCCAAATGCACACAGTGGACCGTATCAGTAGCCAGCTGCACGGTGAAAAGGCAGCCCTGCAACTCTGACACACAGGCAGAGATTATTTCCAGGGCTGTGAGAAATCAGAATTGTCAGAAATGACAATTAAGCAATGAGATATAGATGGAGGTTTAGGAAAACTGCACTGTCCTCCTGCTCCTTTCAAGAAAACTATCATTAGAGGGTACTGAGGCCTCTTAAGCTTTTGCTCTTAATCTCTGCTATTTCACACTCCCACAGCCAGATCGCTCCGCTTCCTCAGACAGGAATGTTACTGGTATTCTCCTTCTTCAGCACCCCACTGGTAACACTTCTAAGCTCGGAGAATACTTTATTGTATCCGTGATGAACTGCATATTGGAAGTAAAGTTTGATACCTGTAATGAATTATTTAAAGGGATACGCTAATTTTCCCTGGCAAGAGAGCACTGAGGGAGGATTTGGGAAAATGAAGTATCCAGAAGCATCTGCCATAAATCACCAGTAACAGCTAAAATTGCCAGATGGTGTGGTGATGTTTGCTGCGTGCTCCTGTTACTTGTAGAGCAGTCTGGAGGGGATGATGGCTGTATGTCCTCTCATGGACAAACCTCGCTGGAGGTTTGTTTTCTCCCAGCTGGGAAGTTTGAGCATTTACTCACACAAACACACACCCCAAATGCAATGTGCATTTGTAGTAAAGACTGAGTGTCACCTTTGGGGGTGCTGCTTGTGCATGTGTGTGTTGATGCTCTGGACAAACAGTCACTGAGCACAATACTGGTAAAACTGAGTGGATTCATTTAGTTTGTGTTAGTTAGATAATTGTATCAGGTTAACGTAACAATCTGGCTTTATGTGAGCTATTACCGCCCTAGGAGAGCTGTGCCACTGTGGGTATACTGATCTGTTGTTGGTGAAGGGTTCTTCTCGTTGTATCTGCTACAAGCAAAGAATGCTGTAGGCATAGAAGCACATTTACACCCACAGGAGTAGTGCCTGGGCTGTTCCTGCTGGTGCTGAACTCTGGAAGCACAAGTGGTGCATGGTTGCCACCATCACGCTGCCAGGTGGTCACCCGTGTCACAAATGCTCATGGAGCACCAGGCAGCTGTGGGCCAAATATGCTAGGAGAAGGAGGGGTGGGATAATTAAGATGTCCAGGAAGAAACATTTGCATTTTTTGGAAAATCTCATTTCATACAATACATAGAATGGTTCGAGTTGGAAGGAACCTTAAAGATCACTGAGTTCCAATCCCCTGCCATGGGCAGGGACACCTCCCACTAGAGCAGGTTGCTCAAAGCCCCATCCAGCCTGGACTTGAACACTCCCATGGATGGGGCATCCACTTCTCTGGGCAACCTGTTCCAGTGCCTCACCACCCTCACAGGAAAGAATTCCTTCCAAACATCCAATCTAAATCTCCTCTCTTCCAATTTAAAACCATTACCCCTTGTCTTATCACTAGATTTCCTGACAAAGAGTCCCTCTCCAGAATTTGTTGGTGATGGAGCTGGTGCGTGTTTAAGCCACCCCCTCATCTCGGCCTCTCTCGGCCTCACGGTCTACCTGCCGCAGCCAGGCTGAAGGCAGCCGAGCGGGAGCTGCTGGGGACGGCATAGCCGCTGCTCCCAACCGCCGGGCCCCTGCCTGCCGCCTCCCCGGCAGCCTACGGCCACCGCCGGGGCCCGGCGCCCCGGCTTCTCAGCGGCCTCCTTGGTCCGGATCGCTCGGTTTGACTCCTCCCGGCGGTGCGTCCTCGCCGCCCGCCCGCAGCCGGGGCCGCCGCGCAGTCCTCCGGCTCCCAGGGGGCGCTGGGGGCGGCCCTGCGCCCTCCCTGCTCCCTGAGGTGAGGGCCGGGGCGGAGCCAGCCGAGGTACGGCGGGGGTCGGGGGTCAAAGTTAGTCCCGTGGCCGGAGCCCGGGGCGGGTGGTCTCGGTCGCCCCGTTAGTCCTTCGGCCAGGGCTTCCGAAGGCTGGTATGACACCCGGCCGCGGTGCTGCGGTGCCCCCTTCCTGCCTGCCGAGGCTCCAGGCTGGAGCTGGGAGCGGCTGGTGCGAGCAGAAACGGCTGCAAAGCGGAGGCCTTCCCGGAGGGAGCCCCGGGGAACCCTTTTTCCCAGGCCCTGCCTAGCCTGGAGGTACCCCCTGCTCTCCTGGGTAGGCCTCGGCATTCCCCCCTCCGCCCTCTGGAGGATGTTGCGTGTTTCTTGCGGTCTTGAGGCATCGTGGGAGTTAGTTTGATGGTGGAAATGTAATTGATGAGTTACTGTTTCAGTAGCTGATCAATAGAAAGGCAGCTGCTTCCTGATGTTGGTTGCAAGGGATAAACTGGCCACGGGGAAAAGTAAAAAAACCACCATCCTGGAAATAAGCAGAAAGGTCCATGTTCCTGGAGCGCTGAGGTCCCGAGGTGACTTAAGGGAACAAACAGCATGATTTATGTTAAGCTGGTGCTTGGTCATATTGCAAAGTAGGTGATAAAACAGCAAATGCGCAGTGGCAGAACCTGGACTGTGTGACCCAGGAAGTTGTTTCTCATCCTGTGCTCGTGTCTTATCATAGTCCACCTCAGACAAGGACTGTACTTTTTTTGTTTTATTCCTCATGCTGTTTTTAACTTTTCTACCCTAGGAGCTCATGTCTCTCACGTTCAATTCCCAGTAAAGGATGGAGAACATCCTTGCTGGTTTGTGTGGAACCAGCCCAGAAGATCCGCTCCCTGTGTGGATTGATGGCAGCGTTGGGCGTTGCTTTAATCAACTGACACTAAATGTGATTCCTCATGTGGTCCTTGCAGTGGTCAGTGCCTGCTTCCTTGGTACTCCGAGGTATGACAACTTACTTGTCTAGCTCTTGATTATTATGCAGGACTGGAGGTGGGGTGGAAAAGGTGGAAATTAGATCTTCCTATAATGTGCTGAACATGTAACTAGAGAAGGGCAAAATATTATACTGCTGTATTTGTCAGCATCCATCCTAATTCAGAGTGCTGAGTACAGCCTTGGTCCCTCCTTTGCAGAAGGAATCCAGAAAGAACAGAGAGGGTAGTGAACATAAAATCACAGAAAATAATTCAAAAGAATTTCAGTGAATGAAGACTGGGAAATCTGGGATTCTTCTGGGAGAGGATATAATTCCAAGGCGGCATGGAAGATGTATTTAAGGTAATAAGGGGTTCGCAGAAACCAACAATTATTTTTCTGTTTACACTTTTCTGAAGCCTTAAGCATGGCAACGTTCACTGATACTGAAAGGCCACAGATGATAATGAATCAGGCGATAATGAAATATTCTGTTGGGCAATAGATTAGGGACTTTACATACACAGCATCACTGAAAACAATAGTGATGAAAGTAATGTTTCTAGTGAAAATATCACAAAAACAAGAATCAGAGATGTGACAGAATTTGATCATCCAGAATTTGTGCTGAAGAGGTTAAATATCCTGGGGGGTTGTTTTGTTAATCCTCAAGGACTGGAGTCTAATTTCACCACAAAATATCATTGTTTACAAAGAAATTTCTGTGGAGAAATGCTATTCTTTGTTAGCATCTGAATCTCTGGTATTGATCAGATCACGGGGGGGACTATATTGAACTGTTGCAGTTTAGCAGTGCCTACAGTCTGAAAGAGGGAGGTGAATCTAGGGAGGTGAACCTAGGAGGTTAAGTAAAAGTGAACAGATAAAAGGGGGAAGAGAAGAAGAAAGGAGAGTTCTGACTGAGAAGTGATGGAATTTCAACTGTAAGGTTTTTTTCTGCTCTTTCCTCCTCTAGGTCTGGAATTGGGGTGCCTTGCAGGCCAGGCTGGGGATGCAGAATTGCTGCTTCCTTTGTCCTTGCTGGCCTGTTCCTTGCTGATACCATCCCAGCCACCCTGTCTCAGCAGGAGCTGGGCCCTGTGTACCTGGAAGTGCTGGCCAATGGCACTGCTGCCCTCACATGGCTCACCCACAGCCTTGCTCTCCTCATGCTCTGCAGGTCTGTTCACAGCTCCACCAGAGGCCCTGTGGCCCTGGCTCTCCTCACTGTCTTACCCCTGCCTTCCTTAGTCATCACACTGGTGTGGTACTACCAAAGCAGGACTGCTTGGTCCCCTGCCCATCCTGCTGCCTCCTCCAGATTTGCCATTCTGTGTCTGCAACTGGCTTCTCTGCTTGTGTATGTGATCGGCTACCTCCTACCCACCACTGGCAGGCCAGACTTGCTGTCCATCAATTCCTCCTGGCAAGAAGACCGGCTCATTGCTGAGCCAGGGATCCCAGCGCCTGATCAGCAGAGAGTGGCAGAAGATGGTGAGAGCTGGCTCTCACGCTTCTTTTATGTTTGGATGAACCCTCTTATGAAACGTGGCTATCAGTGGAAGCTGAACCAGCCACAGGATGTCTATGTGCTTCCTCGCCAGCTCCAGGCTGCCAGGGTTTGTGATCGGTTCTACTCCTGCTGGCAGAAGAGGGCAGCTCTGCATCAAGTAGAGGAGGAGACTGTGTCTCTTACCAGCCCAATCATTGCCGGAGGCGATGGGAGTAGTGATGCCCTGGACAACTCGCACCGTGCCCAGGTGGCCGTGCGACTCCTCTCAGTTCTTCATGCAGCCTTTGGGCTTCGTTTCTACTCCCTTGGACTTCTCAAACTGGCCGGCAGCCTGCTGGGTTTCTCTGGTCCTCTGCTTCTGAACCTGCTGGTGAACTTCATGGAGTCACGGCTGGAGCCCCTGAGCCATGGGGTGCTCTATGCCCTTGGGCTCTTTGCCGGCTCCTTCCTGGGTGCTATTTTGCGGAACCAGTTCAGCTATGAGGTGAACAAGGTGATGCTGATGGTGCGGGCTGCCATCATCTCTGCCATCTATCGCAAGGCTCTGCGTGTCAGCAGCACTAGCCTCACCCGCTTCACCGTGGGGGAAATTGTCAACTTCATGAGCACAGACACTAGTAGGTTGATCAACTTCTGCAATAGCTTCCATGAGGTGTGGAGCCTGCCTTTCCAATTTGCCATTACTCTCTACCTCCTCTACCAGCAAGTGGGAGTTGCCTTTGTGGCAGGCCTGGCCTTGGCACTGCTGCTTGTGCCCGTCAACAAGGTCATAGCGAACCGCATCATGATGAACAACAAGGAGATGCTGAAACACAAGGACACACGGGTCAAGGTGAGGGACACCTGGTGCTCTCTGAGTTTGTTACTGTATTTTCTTCCTGTTTGTCCCTGGAACATTGACTTTTTGGCCACTTGCTGTGATCCCAAGTAGATTAATTGAGTCACAACTGCTGGGAAAAATTTTGAAGGGGGCACACCATCACCTCCAAACACACTTGATCCAAAAGTGTTTCAATATGATGCAGTTTCACCACCCACAAGATAGTGAACCTCTGATGTTTGTCTTGCCCCCGTGCTAATTCACGTTCCTTTGCAGGTTTCTTTTCTGTGTGTAGAAGTTAAAGTAGGACTCCTGATTGCTTCCTCTTGAGTTGTTTCCATCCTCTTACTCCAGTAACAGTCAGCGATGAGGTGGCTTGCAGCCTGGACAAAGGATGTTTTGGTTTTTTATCACTCCAGCTTAGCACCCTCAGTCATCTTTTCCACTGTTTTCTGCATATTTGCAGTGCTGTCTCACTTCTCGCCACATCAAGCATTTGGTTCCCACCTTTTAGCCTTTTATTTCTAAAGTGAGGGGACAGCACTTTCACTTGTCATTTCCATCCTGCTTTAGAAGCATGAAGCATAAGTCAGCTCCATGTCAGAACTGTTGGGAGCCTTAAAAATCTTCCTTTTCCCAACAGAAGGTGCATCTAGTTGTATAGGGTACCTGCAACTTCAACTATTGTGAGACGGGTTTGCTGAGCAAGCTCTCACTTTTTAGTTTTCTTTAATGTCAGGTAAACAGTCACATGTCAGCTTGCTCTGCACATGCTGACATGAGAGCAGGAATGAGAGGACAGCATGCTGCTGGGACACCTGAGCTGCTGGATGTGGTCCAGCTGGGCTTTGGGCACAGACTGGCTGTGTCATGGCAGCACCAGCCCTGAGAGTCAGGTGTCGCTGTGTCTGAGTGTGGTCAGGCCAAAGTAAGTAAATAGCATCCACGCTGGAGCTAGTGATTCCCCTCATCCCTTCACCTGTATTGCACATCCTTCGGGTGGGAATTAGTGTAATGTTTTACCTTCTCCTGAGCTGTACACAACACAGGTGGCTGAGGAAGCTGGGCAGTGAGTGAGCAAAGTTCCCAGTAGCTGCCATTTGAATTTGTCTTTGTTAGCAATGTTTGGGATACAGTGTTAGCAATACTTTGTTCCCAGTATTTGTAGCCTGATCCTTAGCAGAGGCAACTGCAAAACTGGCACCAGCTTAGATACCTAGCTGGCATTTGGTACATTAGGCAGGCACTGGTTACTCTCTGTGCTTTTCCTTTTTGCCTGCAGCTGATGACAGAGTTCCTCCGTGGCATTCGAGTGATCAAGTTTTACACCTGGGAGAATCACTTCAACACCAGGATAAACGCCTGCCGGGCTAAAGAGCTGCAAAAGTTACGAGCCATCAAGTACTTGGATGCTCTGTGTGTGTATCTGTGGGCAGCACTGCCTGTTGTTGTCTCCATTGCCATCTTCATCACCTATGTCCTATTGGGTCACCAGCTCACTGCCACAAAGGTGAGTAGATAGTAGGGAAAACTCCGACCTTGTCTTATGCAGAGGACAATCTACCATGGGGCAGCAGTCCTGAGGCATCTTTTCTGGGAGATGATCCCAGCCTGTGTCTCCCCACAGCTCTTCAGGCTCTCACTGGTGAAGCCGTTTGGAGAATACAAGAAGAAAGGGAAATACTGCCTCCAACTCACGGCTGTTTCCTTACCCATGCAGGTGTTCACAGCATTGGCCCTTGTTGGGATGCTCATTCTCCCCCTCAACAGCTTCCCATGGGTGTTGAATGGGACCTTGGAAGCCAAAGTTTCCTTGGATCGAATCCAGCGTTTCCTTGAACTCATGGACCAGGACCTTGAAGCTTATTATGCCCTGGGTAATGGTGAAGGATGCTGCTGAGCTTGGGGCCCTAAGCAGGGAGCATTTGGAACAGAGACTTGAGGTGTGAGGCCCAGGGGCAGTACTGGAGGGCAGCAGGGTGTCACTCCTTGATTTAAGATGTTTGATTGTTAGAGGAAGAGTGAAGGCACCTCATTTCTGTGAAAAATGGGACACAAGGCTATAACAGTGGTCTTTACCAACGATAGACTATTGCTTGCACCCTGCCATTAATGTCCCTTTAGAAGAAGCTGATCCCAACTCTGTCCAAAGCTCAGCAATCTTGGCTTTACCTGGCAGAAGGACTTGAGTGGGCACCCCTCTCCTGAGCTGTCTCAGATCCCCTTCTTTCCTTCCTTGCCATTTGCCAGCTCCCTGCCATTCTTTTATGTTCAGCAATAAAAAAACCAGGTTGTCATTATGGTGTCTCTCTGACAGCCAGAAGGTAACCGTGTGGGTGTAATAGATGGGAGGGTTGGAAGAAGGGAGGTACAAGTTTAAGGCCAAGTCAGTAACCAAGGACCTGATTCCGTGACTGGGTCAAGAGTGTCATGGCAATGCCCTGTCTGTGGCTTCATCCGTTTGGGGACAAAGCTGATCATATTTTTGATGCCAGGTGCCTTTAATTTTCTGACCTTCTCATAGTAGCGCAATGCTGTTCTGCTTTTCTTGTGCAGATAGCCCTTCAGGTGCTGCTACTGCCATGGAGATGCGGTGTGCAGCCTTCTCGTGGGCTCCAGCTGAAGGGGAAAGCACCAGACAGCCCTCATCCACAGGCACTCTGCAACTGCACGTTGAGAACCTGTCAGTAAGAAAGGTGAGCAAGGGTGCAGGAGGTAACAGAAAGCAATGGCACTAGAGAAGCCAAATAGTGGGGAAGGGGTGGCATGTTTTCCTGGTCTTATGAGCCATGTATCAAAATCTTCTCTTGGTCAGGAGGGATGGGACACATACCAGATCTCTCAGAGCTGAAAGGCGCTGGAGGAGATCCAGGCATGGCTTATAGACAAGAGATGAACCAGCTCCCTGTATGTTCCACCACTGCTTCAGGAGAAGACTGGGCAGGGAACACAGATAGGTTCTGGAGTTCTGCCCCTTGCGGACTTGTGTCCTGCCATAACAGGAATCTGATTTACCCAGCTCTGCTGCTGAACCTGTGACATAGTTCTAGTTTAAGAGAGCAGTCAGCTTTCTTACAGGCTCCATGTGGCTCAAGAAATCTGGACAAGCCACCCTGTGTTGGCATCTCAGGTTGTTCCTTTTCATTTCCCTTTACAGGGAATGCTCCTGGGAGTTGTTGGGAAAGTCGGTGCTGGCAAAAGCTCTCTGCTTGCAGCCATCACTGGAGAGCTTATTAAGTAAGTAGTGTAGAGACTCTTCTTTGTCTGGGCCCTCCATGCCATGGCAAGCAGGGACTACCTGGTGCTATATCCCCATTTCTTGGGGATTTTGATCTGCCAGCAGTTCTCCTTTGTTTTCTTTTCCGCACACTTCTACTCTGCTTGCAGACAAGGTGGACAAGTGTATGTTTGTGACCTGGAGCAGGGTTTTGGTCTGGCCACACAGGAGCCTTGGATACAGTTTACCACTGTCCGTGAGAACATTCTTTTTGGGCGGGCATATGACGCCAGGCTGTACGAGGAGGTGGTAGAGGCCTGTGCCCTCTCCGAGGACCTGAGCGTGAGTACCTAAACTGTAAACCTGTCTGAGCTTTCTTGGCCAGCTTTTGCATCCACCCTGAGCTTCACTGGGAGCAGTTCTCGTTCTTTCAGGCTATAGACTGCTTTTCCAATGTCCCAATCACACAGCGTTATTCTCATTCCCAATCCCAGACCATACTCAGCCCCGTGGTTCTTTAAGCTTGAAGTCATTCTTGTTAGCAAGTTGGGTAGTTTCTTCTGCTGCTGAGCCAAAAGCTCCTGATCCTGGAAAAAGGAGATGATTTTGCAGAGCTGAGGGCTGGTGGGTTTTTCAGGCAGAACCTATCAGCAGCTGATGCTTTTTTGGATGGGAGGAAATGTTCCATGGGTCTGGAGGGGCTGAGTCTGTGGTCCTTCTGTCAGTAGTACACAAGTTCTAGGTTTGAGGCTTAGCCAGTAAACCTAGCTGTCCTGTATGGTAGGAAGCTAACCCTCTCCTCCCAAATGATAGCCTGATGCCTGATTTTTGGGAGTGCCAAGCATTAGGAGCTCCTGTTTGCTTTGGCAGGAGCTGCGATTACTCTGTAAAGCAAGATTTTTCTTTGAGTAACAATGGGTTATGTGTATGCTACCAAATCAAGAAGAAACTGTTTCTGGCTGCTGAAACTCTGTAGTTTTCACTGCTAAACTATTTGGATTGGCTCTGGCATGATTTTGGTGCAGACAGAGCTCTTGCTCTCCCAGAAAATTCCCAAGCATAAATCCAGAGTTATCTCAGACCAGAAGTTGCTCTCAACAGGTAGTTCAGATGCAGCCACCTTATTCTGGAGTGTAGGAGAGTTTAGTTGCTTGCCACTTGCCTGCAGTACAGACTGTTGCATTGTAGAACTTTTGGTAAGGTGTCACCCCTAAGAAATTAACTGCCAGAGGCAGGAGCGGGATCCCAGCGTTTTTGGGTTCCCAGTAGTTTCCTGTCCCTTCTAAATGTTTTTTCTTGAATGTTTCAGATTTTACCAGCAGGTGACCAGACAGAGGTTGGTGAAAATGGTGTAACACTCAGTGGGGGACAGAAGGCTCGAATAGCCCTTGCCAGAGCTGTTTACCAGGTAAATAGCAAAGCAGTCCCGCTGTGGCAGATTGTGCCCAGTGCCAGGTCAGATGTAAATAAGCTGGAAGCACATCTTAAACCACATTGTGCTGCCCTAAAGGTGCTTGCAGTGTTCCACACAGAGGTACTTGCACTTTTCTCTACAGCACAGCCTGCTCCGGCGTGGCCAGCAGCTATATCCCTTTCTTTTGTCTCCCTCTCAGGATAAAGAGTTTTACCTCCTTGATGATCCCCTGGCTGCTGTTGATGCAGATGTAGCCAACCATCTTATGCGGAAATGCATTCTCGGAGTCCTCAAACACAAGACCAGGATCCTTTGCACCCACAGGACGGAGTTTTTGGAGAAGGCCGATGGCTTGTTGTTGATAGACAATGGCAGGATAGTTAAGACAGGTCTACTGACGGTCTTCTCAGGCATTCATTTGTGCTTGTGTGCCAGTCTTGGGATGGCTTGAGCAAGGACAGACAAGGGAATAAGATTAACTAGTGGGGAACCCAATGACAAAGAGCTTGAGGACACTGCATGTGAGCAAAGATGGGTTGGAAGGAAACATGCACATGCACAGATAAGACAGGACAGTCCTAGAAGTGGGGAGCTGATAAGGCAGAAGGCCATAGCAGGTTATATGGAGCAGAACCTTCAAGGGTACAGATTCTGTGAGAGAAAATAGGGAATGTTATGAGAGAACAAAACCAGGCCATTGCTTAGCAAGAGGCAGTTGAGTAGCTGGCAGAGTCTCTCTTCCTCAGAGGCTCTGAAGCATTTGAATGTTTCTCTTCTCAGGCACACCAGCTGACATTCTGCCACTCGTGGAAGCCTTCCCCAAGTCCAAGGATGTGGACAAGAAGCGGAATGATAAAGGTCTGTGCCTTCTGAGCTTTGAGGGTGGCTGGAGCAGCAGAAGTCAGCTGAGTGCTCAGACAGAACCTGTACCTGGTGGCTGCTGGCCATAGAGCAGAACTCCCACCACCTTGCTCTGCTGTGGCAGGGCTGATCTGGGGGGTGGTGTGTGCACAGAGGGAGAGGAGGCCCACATATTGTTGGTTATTGGTCTGGAGCAGTATTTCAATCTGTTTTTCCACTTATGGTTCAGTTTTGGATGAAGGTCTGCCAGGATTGGTGCACCTGTCTTGAAAGGGGAGAGAAGAGGGAAGAAAAATCTTGCCCTGTTCACAGCAAGGAGCAACTGCAGGAGGAACTTATGTTGCACTGACCTTTGTTTTTGCCTCCATTCCCACAGGCCCTGATGAACAGAGTCAAGAAGAGGTCACAGAGACAGAGGCAGAAGAATCGGCCGAAAACAATCATCTCATACACAAGGAGGAAGAGAAGAAAGAAGGGGCAGTGGCTTTTCAGGTGTACAAGGCATATTGGATGGCAGTGGGCAGCTGCTTGGCGTTATCCATCCTCTTGTCACTGCTCCTGATGCAAGGTGAGGCAGTAGACTAGCAACACACTTCTGTTTAGACATCCTTCTTCTTTCCTTCCCTGGTTGTGTGGAGTCCAGAGAAGGGAGACCAGGGGTTTAATCGCTCTCCCTGCAGTAGGAAGACCCATTTTCCCCAAACTAAAGTAGCAGCGTTGGGAGGGGGCACATGTGCGAACAGGATCTGGCATCTCACTGCTGCAGTTGCATGTCTGCTCCTCTAACAGTGCCCTGTTGCTGCTCCAGGAGTGACAAAGCTGTTCCCAGTGGAGAAAGAAGGCAGGGGAAGACTAGACCAAACAGCGAGACAGTAACAAAAGTTGTCCATCAGCTTCCCCTTCAGCTTTTCTGCTTTTTTGCTAATTTGAACGTTGAAACCCTGTTTAAGTAGTCTGTCTTTCTCTGTAGCATCCAGAAATATCTCGGATTGGTGGCTGTCACACTGGATCTCCAGCATATCCCAGAGAGCAAATACCTCTGTGATGGTCTGCTCAGCTACCTCGCCTTCCCCAGAGCTGCTTCTCTTCTCTGGTGTTGGGCTTGTGTAAGTGAACGCTGGTCAGGAGATGCTAAAGGAAACTGGAAACACTCCCATTTTGCCCTTAAGTGGATTTCACTTGAAGATCCTTGTTGAGAGCAGGGTTAAACTGACCACCCCACTGCAGGGAATCTGTGTGGCTACTTTGACAGAGAGTCACGATCTCTGACCTGATGAGGTGCTCAAAGGGCTTCTGCCTGGGACTAATGGAAGACCCCTGGCTGCATAGTAATCAGAGTGTTTGTCCCAGCATACCGAAGGGGTGGTCTTTTACAGGAGTATCAGGTTGAAGTATCCTGTTTTCCCCTTGAGTATGCTCCTGGGTACTCATGCCTTGTCTGTGAGTTTACTGTCATGGGGACCTTGGCAGATTCATAATCTTCCTCCTTCTGTGTTCCAGCTCTCCTGTTCAAGCTCTGGACACCACCCCGGTCCCTTCCAATGGTTCGCTGGATGTGAATTTCTACCTGATAGTCTATGGGAGCATTGCAGGGGCCAACTCACTCTTCACCGTGCTGCGGGCCTTCCTCTTTGCTTACGGTACCGTCCGTGCTGCCATTGTCATTCACAACCGGCTGCTCCAGAGGGTTCTAAAGGTAATAGTCAGAAAGTCCAGGGCAGAGTGGGGCCCCTGCAAGTCACTCTGCCTTGACATTCTTCTGATGGTTGGGAGTAAGAGTTTGGGAGGTGGATTAGGGTTTCTGCTTCTGTTAGCTGATGAGCTCCCCAAAGGGCTACATCCAAAAAGGGCTGCACCACATCAAGGACAAGGGGCTAATGAGCAGGGTTCAGAATGTGTCCAACAAGGCTTGTTCCATTGCATGGAGGAGTGGTTTGTGGCTGCTACCTGCATCTATTCACTTGTTAGTCTTAGATATACAGCCCAGATGATGGCCAACTGAATCAAAGGAGCTTTTGCAGGATGATGAGGTCAGATTCAGATGAGATTGGAAAGAGTTATTAAACAAGATTTAGGGCTGATGCTGGTACATGACAGTTAAATTTCTTTAGGACTTGGACTTCCTTGGGTCCTCAGGCTAGAGTTAGGATTAGAGGGTTGTCTCACAGGATACTGGTGGGCCAGTATGGGAGCCAAGTGACTGCTGTCTTGGTAACTGTCTGCCATTCACCACAGAAGGGCTCTTTCCTTTTCCTGTGAGAACAGCATGAGTTGTTTTTCTGAGGGTGAATGCTGGCTTTGGAGTCTGAGATTTCTTTTCCAGCTGAGGAAAGGAAGAGGGCTGTGTTGGCCACTCCTTTGTGACCGTATCTGCTCCCCTTGGTGCTGCTCTCCTGGGCCTTGTTCTGTGGCTAGATCTCGCTGCAGCTGACTGACTTACTTTCTGGTTCCTTTGTTGCCAGGCCACAGTCACCTTCTTTGACACCACACCAACAGGCCGGATCCTGAACCGCTTCTCCTCAGACCTGTACTGCGTGGATGACAGCCTGCCATTTATCCTCAACATCTTCCTGGCCAACATGTATGGGCTCCTGGGCATGCTGGTGATAATCACCTATGGCCTCCCTTGGATTGCTCTGGTCTTACTCCCCCTGGCTGCCCTCTACTTCTCCATCCAGCGCTATTACAGGCGCACGTCCCGGGAGCTCAAGCGCCTTTACAGTGTCACCCTGTCTCCCATTTACACTCACTTCTCAGAGACCCTCTCAGGACTGAGCACCATCAGAGCCATGCGGGCAGCACAGAGGTGAGCACACAGAGAGCCAGAGCTTTGGCTCCGTAGACCAGGGCTGGTTATAGGGTGGTGGGAATGCCCCTGGTCTATGGCAGCAGGAATGGAGGATCTGTGGTGTGAACCTCTGTTGTGTGCCGGCCAGGTTTGAGTTGGAGAATCAGCTGCGCCTGGAGCTGAACCAGCGCTGCCTCTTTGTCAGCAACACAGCCATGCAGTGGCTGGACATTCGCTTGCAGATGACTGGGGTCGCTGTGGTTACTGCTGTTGCAGGAATTGCCATCATTCAGCACCAGAAGCAACTGGGAAATCCAGGTAGGCTGCCAGGGATTGTTCTATGCCCACCTCTAGGCTGTGGCCCAAGGACTCCTCCTTTCCTAGCCCAGAGCTGCGTATCTTCCTACGCTTGAATAAGGTCCAGACCTCCTGCTCTCTGTCCCTCTACAAGTCAGTGACAGTGTAGTGCTTCAGATCCTGTCCCTCCTACTGTTTCCCCCAGTCCTTGAGTGAGATCCTAGACTCCCTTGTTTCTTTGTTCTGGCATCAAGATCCCAGGTCTTTCCCTGCCAGTGACGTTCTTGCTTATGCTTTTGTCCTCTCAGGACTTGTGGGCCTGGCACTCTCATACGCCCTCTCTGTCACAAGCCTGCTCTCAGGGCTCATTTCCAGCTTCACTACGACGGAGACTATGATGGTGAGTGTGGAGCGGACAGAGGAATATACCACAGAGATCCCCATGGAGCCCCAGGATAAACTGGTCCAGGTAAAATCTCAAGTATATTCTCAGGAACTGGCCCATGTTCTGACTCTGTGCCCTGCACTTGCCTCCTGGGGAGATCACAGGGTTCCAGTGTATGGGTGGAGGGCCTTCAATCAATGGAAACCACCCTGATCGCTCATCCTTTACTAGTATATCCCCAGGGGGGATGAATCTCTGGCAGGAGCTAGTGAAGGCTGGAATGATGGGAAGGGGTGGGAGAGCAGAACAGATGCTAGGTCCAAGATAGAAAAACAAGTCTATGAGGGGGCTGGAGTTGGAGTTTGGCTGTGCATCAGGTCTGGTCAGAAGCCAAGCAAACATCCAAAGGGATGAATGGGGCTTGGTCTGTGGGGACACGAGAATGAAGGTGACAGCAAGTCACCATCATACCCTGTCTCACCTGCATATCCCTCTTAGGTTGCGGCTGACTGGCCAAGCCAGGGGCTTGTGGAGTTCCAGCAAGTGGTCCTGGCCTACCGAGCAGGCTTGCCTCATGCACTTGATGGTGTGAGCTTCACTGTTTACCCTGGAGAGAAAGTGGGGATTGTGGGTCGGACAGGATCTGGAAAATCCACCCTTTTCTTGGCCCTTTTCCGCATGCTGGAGCTGAAATCAGGCCGGATTCTCCTGGATGGTGTTGACAGTCAGCTGGTGGGCTTGGAGGACCTGAGGTATGGAAGGCTGAGCAGCGTGGGGGTCAGTTGGGGGAACCCAGAGGCTGACAGCTGTCAGTGGTTGGATGGCAAAGGGAAGAGTAAGGAGCAAAGGATTTACTGTCATGTCACCCTCTTGTCTGATTGCAGCAGCTTCTTATGAGTTGCTCTGTTGTTTCTGAAAAGCTGTGCTAAGGAAAGCAGGCTGAATATGTGACCCGTGTCTCTGTACCTCTAAGATGCACAGCAAGCTAAAACACCCACCCCATGAGGAAAAAAAAAAAAAAAAAGAAGCCTTTGCTTTTTGGCAGAACCCATCCCATGAGTCCTCAGGTCTCGTGTGCTTGCAGATCTAGGCTTGCCATCATCCCCCAGGATCCATTTTTGTTCAGTGGCTCAATCCGAGAAAACCTGGATCCCCAAGGAAAATGGACAGATGCTGAGCTCCTCGAGGTGCTAGAGCAGTGCCACCTGCGGGATGCCGTTACGCAGATGGGTGAGTCTGAACCCAGCGAGAAGCAGCTGGTAAGCTGCTGGGAGAGGGAAAACTCAGTCAGGCAGCCGAGGAAAAAGGTCCAGGTAGATGCAGTAAGGAGTTTGTTTGCTGAGAACATGCTAGAACCAGGGTGGGGACAGGTCAGTATGACCCGATGTCATTCCCTGAGATTTAGTGGCAAGGGACTGGCAGGTGATGGATTGGGTGGTTGGACCTTGCTGATGAGACCAGGCCCCAGTGGATGTTAGAGCAGAGCCTGACATAAGCCATCCCCTAGTTCTAGGGGACCATGGCATCTCTGTGCCAGGTGTTGCTTACTTTCATGTGTAAAGCCTTGGGCTCCCAAGGCCTGGACCTAAGCCGGATCTGGGTTTTGAGTGCTATGGGGAAGACCCCAGACTGGGGGAGTCATCTGGGGCATGGCGCAGATCCTGGTGGGATGGCTGCTGAGCTTGACCCCTGCAGGTGGATTGGACAGCGAGCTGGGAGAGAGGGGAAAGAGTCTGTCCGTGGGACAAAGGCAACTGGTGTGTCTGGCAAGAGCCCTCCTGACACAGGCCAAGGTGAGTGCCCTGCTTCCATCGGAGTGAGGGAGAGGGTGAGCTGCTGATGGTTGTGTGAGGACAACAGAGCACTCCAGAGTTGGGTTGTGATGGGAACAGCTGTCCTGTGCTATACTCTCAGGCTGTCCCTAGGCAGGGATTGGGGTCTCTCCTGTGGTGCTGGGGAGCTCCCTTCACTCCTGTCCCTGGCAGGTGTTGTGCATTGATGAGGCCACAGCCAGCGTGGATCAGAAGACAGACCAGCTGCTGCAGCAGACCATCCGCCAGCGCTTTGCTGACAAAACTGTTCTGACGATCGCTCACAGGTATGGAGGAAGCAACACTGCACCTAAATTCATCCTGTCACTTGCAAAGAGTGGTGGCTGCACCTGCCATATATGGGCATTGAGCTGAGCAGGGGAGGTCTCCATGGTGAGGCTTTTCAAGTGCAAAAAGCTGGACCTTGCCTGTTTGCCTTTTCTGCTTTATTAGTCTGTAGGTGCTGGGAACAACTAGATGTGAAAATGTTGTACCTAGAAATTTGGGGAGACAGCAAAGGGCAAAACACCACATCATCTGGCAGGTGGCTCTTTCTGGGCACTGCTTGCTGGGACTGGGGGAGTGAATCAAACATTGAGGTTCTGCCAAATTAGGGCAAGGAGCAATGGAGAACCACCCTGCAGAAAGGAGCAGCATGGAGACCGGGGAGGAGCAGGTGTCTCTAGCTCAGCAGAGGGCACTGCAGGACAGCCCGTGGCCAAGGGCTGTAGCCAGCTCCCGGCCAGGGAGGCAGAACGCTGGCAAGTTCTGTTTTCCAAACCTCTGAGTTTTGGTTCCAGCCTACACCCACTGTTGGCAGGCCAGGCACTGCCCACGCAGGACAGGGCAGCAGTACCTGCCCCACAGTAGAGAGGTTTAGTGTAAGAGTAAGGGCAGTAGATAGTTTCAGGTGGAGGGAGGAGGGCAAAACATGAATCCTGTGGATACTGAGAATGGATGGGTTAGCATCACGTAGTGCTCCCACGCTTGCCAAGTGGAGGATGATTTGGAGGAGGGTTGTGCAGTTGCAGGGAGGGTGTTTTCAAAACACAAAAGTTACCACAAAAATAAAAATCAAACGAGCAGGTGGCAGGAGCTGGTGTCCTGCTGCAGAGGAGTGGGAGTGATGGATGACAGGCAGGGTAGGCTGGGCCTGGCAAGTGAATTGAGTGGATCTTGTTAAATATATCAGATAAGAGGGAGGCAGGAGGATTTTGAAGGGAATGTGGTTCCTACAGTAAAGATATTATGGATAAGCAGGGTGGAAAGGTAAAGGCACTGTGCGCTGAGGTGTTTTTGGGTTGGGTGGGGGGAGGCCGCCTCTAATGGAGGTGTAATTAGAGAGGAGAACCAGCAAAGGAGTGGCATTAGGTAAGGCAGCAAGACTTGGCTGAAGATGGCTGCAGCCTGTCTCCCGCTGTGATGAAGGGAGATGGGGAAGAGCAGGAGGGAGGGAGAAGTGATGATGGGGTTGGTTTGTACCCATGGTTCTTCCATTCAGCCATTCATCTCTGGGTGAACCATTAATTAATTAATTGGATGGATGAAATGTAGGTCTGGGAATGACTCAGTACTTGTCCCTTGCCGCTCCAGCTCACTTCCAGTGCTACAGTCTGGCAGTCTTTCAGGGATGAATGTGTAACCAGAGTCCTGAACTCTGTAACACTTTGTACCTGTTCAAATCCTGTGCAGTGTCTGCCCTGTGACTTGTAGCTTTCGAGGGCTCTAGTTCTGCACTGAACACTGCATGACTGTGCAAAGGCATTCCTCCTGCCCCAGGGTCAGAGGTTTCTGCCCCACTAGCAGTCTGAGAACTGGACACAGTGGTGTGCTGTGACTGGTAGTCTGGCAGCTACAAGTCCACTGGTGGTGGCAGCATAAGCAAAGATGCCAGACTGCTCGGGAATGGCAGCTGATGCACAGGTCCATTTCTGCTGCCCTCAGGAGGTGGCAGGTGAGAAAATGTGGGGGCAAACAGAAGCAACTCAGTACCTCTCTTGTGGGAACTCCAGAATCAGGCATGCCCTAAGCTTTCCCTTCTCAGAGCTTCCCTCTGCCTCATGGGGCCCTGCCATGCCCAGCAGCTAGAAGACATCCCTGTGTTATCCCAAGCGGTGGCATGTTTTGGTGGTGTGCAGAGGCTCTCTGGGGAGCTGGACTGCAGAGTGTCACTGAGTGCACAGGGAGAAGCTCTGCAGATCTCCTCGGATCCACCAGCGTATGTCCCGGCGTTTGCTGTCCACAGGCTGAACACCATCCTGGACTCAGACCGCGTGCTGGTGATGCAGGCCGGGAGGGTGGCAGAGCTCGATTCACCCGCTCACCTAAGTAAGAAGGATGGCTCCTTGTTCCAGCGCCTCCTGCACAGTGGGCAGCAGTGACCTCCTTCCTGGGCCGAGCCCAGGCAGCCCTCCTGGCTCTGTGCCTGGCTTTCCTCTCGCCTCAGCCCCTAGCCCTGTCCCTGCAGGGCCAGGGGCTGCTGGGGTGAGGGAAGGGGTTATTCCTGCTTGCAGACAGCAGTTGTGTGTCCTGAGGGACGGGAGCATGGCACTGCGGCATTTCCTTTAGTAAGGAAGATGGGAACTGGTGTTTAGAGCCGTCCAAGCCTGGCTGGTGGAACACTGCTCCCCTTCAAGGCTCCCCTTTGAGATTACAGAGGGGTTTTCTGCTCACTGAAGAATCGGTGACTCCTAGTCCCAGACTGTCGCACGTGTACAATTTAAAATAAAGTAGAAAACATCCTGGTGAAGCTGCGTTATTCAGGTGCCCCTTCCCCCTCAGACACAGACTTCTTGTGAGATAGAGGAGTGGCACTGTCTCTGCACAAAGACAACGCTGTGGGCTCCCTGCTTTCTTCAGGGGACACTGACCTCTTCAAACAGCCCAGAAGGTTGCACAGAGGGACCTTGCTGCTCTTCCTCCAGTTCACACGGGAGGCAGCCTTCCCCTGAAGGGCCAGAATGTGAATACATTAAAGGCTCTAAGACAAGTTTATTTCAAGACCAGTTTCCCAAGGGAAACTCCCTGTCCCTCCTGCCCTGCTCCCAGCTGCACAAAACGCAGCTGCATTCAGTTTTAGGATCAGCTTGCTCTTCTCATGGGCACCCTCAGACTCAGCCTCGGGTTTTCCCCTTCTCCCCAGCACTGAGGCAACACCTAGCAGGTACGCGCCTTTGCTACACTGTCCTGGGGCAGGTCCCTTTCTTTCCCCTGAGGCTGCGGGAGCCATCTCCACGCCTGCAGCATGGGTGACGGCACGGGGCAAGACAAGTCCTGGGCCACCACCTGGATTTATATTCTTGAGGGAAGCGATGGAGATACTCATCCTGAACAAATAGCAAGTAACCTGATCTAATTGGATCTGCAGAGAGCAGGAGGTTGGTGTCCAGAGGTCCCTTCCAACCTAAATTATCATTCTCTGATACACTGTTTCTGGGCTTGTATTTGTTTTATTTGATAAAGGTACATCATCCATCCATGTATTAAAAAAATAATCTTTCTGATGAAGCCCCAGTCCCCTCTTGCAGGTCTTCCTCCTGGCTGAGTGCTCGCTCCTCCGTCTGCTCTCTTCGTACCAACTTGACCCCAGCTCTGTAACCCTGCAGGACAGTAGCAGGGTTTGGGTAGTGGGTTTTTTCACCCCACTGCTTAGCCCTCCATGGAAGGAAAGGCACAGAAAACCCTGGCCCTGGTAGACAGACAGACACTGATTGCTGCACCAGACCAGCACAGGCAGGAGCAGACCTAGAACAAAGGCTGAGTGACCTGGCCGTCTACTGTCTCTTGGCCATGCTTTAGCAGCAGTGGAGAAGGCAGTGTCCTATCTGCTTCCTATGGCCATCCCAGGTTTGGTAGCCTGTCCTCACCTCCACTGTGAGGAGCTTAGCCTTTGCTGTGTCAAGAAATGCTACAATGGCTGATTTGAGGTTAGTGCCAGCTGTCTGCCTTGGAGTGATTGGGAGAGGAAAGGAGAATCTGGATTTCGTATTGCTGCTGAACCAGCCACAGCAGATCTCCAGCCTTGTCCATCTCCAGTTTCACCTGTGAGGGCGTATGAGAAGGACCAGCTCAGGCCCAGAGAAGAGCAGGCCATGCTCCTCCTTGTCAGCAAACGGCGAGGCTGAAGTGCACGCTGGAGAGGGGAAGGAGCTTGGTCATTTGTGGCCAGCCCACAAAGGACGGCTCATTAAGTTGGGGGAGAAGACCCCTGGATCATCAGGAGCAAAGTACAGAACATGTTTGTAACCCCAAGTCTGACAGCAAGAGGAGAGGACATCGCTCAGGGCAGAAGAAGGGCACAAGGAGACCCCAAATGATCTCCAGTCTCTTTGAACTGGCTCACAGAACCACAAGGCCATGGAGCAAGGGTGTTTGCTCACTCCCTAGGGACGCGGCATCTGGAATGACAAGCTCACAGGAACAGCCAGGAGCCACCCTATCCAGTACTGGGGCAGGGAGGCCCATGCAGCCACAACTGTCCCAAAGACCCCAGAAGAAACATCCCAATACCAGCACAATCGAGGACAAAGACCCTTCGGGCAGTCACAGAGAGGAGTAACAAAGGGCCTGGCAGAATCTGGGCTTGCAAGAAGGCTGTGCCCTCCTCAGCGCTACCCGTCCTGTGTCTGAGAGCTCATGTGGGATGACACCAGCACTGCACAGTGTGAGCTGCCACAAGCGGCACGTCACCGCTCCCCTGCAGGGCTGGCCCAATACAGCCCCGCTTTCAGGTGCCTGAGGGTGCTGGCTGCGAGAGCTCAGACCCAGGCAGGGCCATCACGCCAGTGCTCGATGCCTGGGGGTTACGTTGACACGTTTGCTGCCCTGGGTGCCCTTCCCCGCTGCCTGGCTTGTGCCAGCACAGCTCCCCAGGGTGCAGTTTGAGGGGCATGCCAGCATGATGACCTGCCAGGGCCCAGCTCAGAGTCCTCGCAGCTCACAGCTCTGTCGTCTTCCTGGGCTCGATCAGGACGGTGTTGAGCATGCCCACCTGACACTCCTGGTCTTGGAGCTTCCTGGCGGTCTGTGAAGGGCTTTGGCACCAGTTTGACCTCTGACGGCCCCTCTGCCAGTTCCTCAGTAGTAGCAGGACAGTGATGAGGACCAGCACGGCCGTCAGCACCCCAAACACCAGCACTGTCACCAGCTGGGCTTCACTCAGCCCCGAGTCCCTTTGGGTCACCACCTCCTTCACAGAGATTTTCAACAACCCTCCCCCCAGCTCTTTCTCGCTGTGGTTGGCAACACGCCGCCCCGTGACCATGGTCCTGGCAGGTTCTGGCCGTGTCACCCCCGGCACCTCGCTGGTGGTGCTTTTCACGCCCCCATCATTCTCGTGGTTCACAGGGTAGTAGGGGGGAGCCCAGGTGGGCTCAGGGACAGCGATCTCGCAGGTTTTGCCAGTGAAATGGTCAGGACACAAGCAGTCATAGTCGTTGATTCGGTCGTAGCACTTTCCCCCATTTTTGCATGGCTGGCTGGCGCAGTCGTTGATGTTGATGGTGCAGAAACGCCCTTCAAAGCCCACCTGGCACTGGCAGGAGAAGCGGTTGATCCCATCATGGCAGGTGGCACCGTTGGCACAGGGACGCATCAGGCAGTCGTCCACGTCATTCTCACAGAGATCCCCCACGAAGCCAGCGAGGCAGCGGCAGGTGAAGTTGCTGGCAAAGCCGTTATCGTCTTGACACTGCCCCCCGTTCTTGCATGGAGACCTGTGTGGAGAGAGCAGGGACGGGTCATGGCCATGGAAAGCAAGCAGCTTTCCCCACCCCAGGGAGGAAAACACACGCAGCCACTTGCGTGGCCAGTGGGTCCAGTGCTCTCTCTCCCTGGGGGCAGCCCCTCTCAAGAAGACTGTGCAGGAGTTTCTACCTCCTCAAGTGAGAGGTGGTGGGACCTCCCCAAAGGCTGTGGCTATGCATGGGCCCCCCACCCACCAGGGATGGTCTTCAAAACAATCCAAAGGGGAATCGTGCCCTCCTGATGCTCCCCAGAGGCACGATACTTGTCAGCTCATCACACCCACAGTGGTGAGGGGCAGGAATCTATTCAGATTGCAACACAGCGGGACTGTGTGGTGCACACAGCTACCCCAAAGCCAAAGATGGTTTTGGCTTAACTGTTAGTGCATGGAAGTCCACAGGTAATGAGCAAAGCTGGGCCGCAGCTTGGCCCTGCGTGACCCAAAGCTAATGCTCTCTGTTAATCTCGCTGCCCCCGCTGCTGTGTCTCACCCTGCCTTCTCACATGGCCCCGTCTTCATTTCACAGTCCTTCCCATGGAAGCCTTCTGAACACAAGCAGGAATATTCCCCATCTCGGTCGTAGATGCACTGAGCCCCATTTTGGCATGGGGACTGGTGTTCGCAGATGTGGATGTCTGAGGGAAAGAAAAAGGTGGGAATTAGCAGGAATTAGCAAGAAAGGGGGGAGGAGGGAGCAGGATGCAGCCAATTCAGTTCCAACACAGCCAGTCAAACCCAGGGGGACAGAGAAATGGCAGAAGCTTCTCCTGCCTATCCTCCAACAGGCATCTGCAGCAATAGAAATAAATTCCTACGTGGTGCCTCCCAGCTATAGTCTGCAAAACGCACAGACTTGGGGGTGCAGAGAAAGCAAATTGTCCCACAAATTAGCATGATATGAAGATGCTGTGCATGCCATCTTGCCAGCAAGTGCAGACCTCTCTATAGAGCCCCCATGGCCAGAGGAAGGGAGTCTACTAGCCACCTGCCAAAGGCAGGAAGCTCCAGGAGAAGCAGGAGGTGCTGCCTGGAGCTCATGGACAGCTTGGGAAAGGTAATGAGTTCATCTGCTCCATGTCCTGAGGCCAGCCAGTACCACAGCAGTTCTTGCTGTGCAGCCAGGGAGCAGAGCAGCCTGAGCTCTTCCACAGGAAGGAGACAGTCCCAGTGGTGGCAGCCAGGCAACGTCCCATCTCCTGAGCAGCCCAGGCAGCATCACCTGGGCAGCTTCTGGCTATGCCAGCTCACTTGCCCATGCAGGGTGTGCTGGGCTTCTGCCCTCAGCACCCGAGGCTGGGATGTCCAGCCCATGACTCACCTTTGTCACAGAACTTGCCAGCCCAGCCAGCGTGACAGATACACTGCCAAGGCTGGTGGCACGTCCCATGAAGACATCCCGGCATACGCACGCACTCCTCGCAGTACTCGCCCTCCCAGCCTGGATCGCACCTGCAGGAGGAGAGGGCATGGCAGTGTGAGGAAAACCAAGCAGGGGCAGCGGAAAAACTCGCTGCTTGCTGTGCAGGCCTGCTGCAGGTATGGCAGCACTGGGAAAGCCTCCCAACGCCCCTCAGAAACCGGCTGGCTCCCTCCTCCAGAGAAAGTGAGTACTGGCATCTCATCTTTTCAAGGAAACAAATAGAGAGAACGGGAGCAGACTCACCCTCTGGAGCCAGGAAGGGTGAGTGGGCAAAAACAGAGTTCAGTAGCTTCACTTTTACTGCCCATGTCCCACTGCCCTCCTCCAGCCAGCCACTCTGTACCCACCACTGCATTAGCTCAGCAACTCCTGCACCTCCCATCACACAGCCTCTGGTGGGCAGAGAAAAGCCTCATCCCATACCCTTGAACTCCTTGAGGGAAAGGGATGAGAAGCCCCTGAGTCCTACGCGTGTCACTGCACCCCTTTTTGTGATAACGTGTGTGATTTTTTGTCTGAAGCGCACCATAATCCAGCTGCCAAACCTTGCTCACTGTGGCTGGCAGACGGAATAGGCTTATCAACCAGCTCCCAAGGGCAGTGTGATGAGAAAACCCACAGCACACATCAAGCCTTTTTGGCCCCAGAAGAGTAGGCAGTGCTGATGGCTAAGTGAAGCCAAGCTGCATTGCTCCATGGCTTCCCTCAGGCCTGCCAGCTCCACGGGGGAAAGCCAGCAATAACAAGATGAGAGCTGCGTGGAGGTGGCACCAGCCACAACAAAAGCTACACTCAAAAGAGCACAAAATTAAACCCAACAAAACCAACGCAGTCTGTAGAGTAAACAAGGGAGTTGGTTATCATGGCCAGGGCTCCTTTCAGCATGATGTATGGTGACTGCAGCTTTCCCAGGCTGCATTTTCACACCTGGACTGGCTGTTGTCACTGCAGGTTGTTCCAAAGAGATGAGGAAAATGGTTAAAAAAATACAAATATATGTTAATTAGAGGCTTTTCTATAGGAACCATGTACCTGATAGAGTCTGGGGAAATGCATTCATACCTGGACAGCCACAAGCTGACAGAAGCTGAGTGCACCCCTACCCACCAGTACTCACAGGCTGCGGGGAAGGGAGCAGGTGCCATCAACTCTCCCCCTTCTCTAAAAGGGAGATGGACAACCTAAAAGTTGCCAGGGAGGGGGCCAGGTAAGCAGCCAAGTCTCCCAGAGTTGGGGGTGGGTGATTTTCATGCGGTACTGCCAAGCTGATGAAGGCCTGAAGTCTGGAGAAGCAACTCACACGTGCCACCACCAGAAAAATCTGCAGCTGGGCTGCCTGCTACATGGAGAAATGCCGCGTCTCCAGCCAGGATTTCACAGCACTGAGCTCTCCCGACCAGCCACAGCCACCGAAAGTGCGCAGGGAGGAGTGAGCTCTTTGCAGCTGCAACTGGGGAGCCAGCAAAATCAGAGCTAACTCCCTGATGCAGCACTCGATGTGGTTATGGTCACCACCAGGCCATGTCTGCTCCGTTAGGCAAGAACAAATGGCCTAGGCGTGGTGGTAAGCTGGGGGCCATGCTGCGGAAGGGGGCTGAGCGTGCCCCAGTGAGAAGAGTGGGCAATTTGTCCTCTTGGGGCATCCAGGCAGCCCGTAGCAGCCTGCTCCTCCTGGGGCTGCCCTGCTGGGTGGCCCTCTGGTGGGACAAAGCACAGTGTTCAAGGCTGCAGCCCCAGGGCAGCCACGCAGCTGCTTCTCAGGCAGAAAAGCAGGGTCAGGCTCTGAGCTTTGCCCCTGCAGGATCTGGCCTCCTGGATGCTGGAGCCAGGATGCCAGGGATCACACACTTCTGCTGTGGGACAGAGGTGGCCCCAGCTTGCTGGAGAGACCTTTATGAAAACACCCAGAGACCTCCTCCTTAGCCCAGGCTTCAGAGCGGGGATCCTTGATGCCCTCAGACATCTACATGCACATCTGCAGCTCTTCTTTTCCATGCCCCAAGGGAGAGCATCCCCATTTCAAACAGCAAGGAGGCCAAGCAAACTGGTTCTCCCCCTAGCCTGCACTGCTGCCTGATGGCTTCCCTCGTTATATCTGAGCCTGATGGCTCCCTCCCATCACTCAGCCATGGCCGGGCTATCCCATGCTCCCATCTAGACTCAGCAGAACAACGTCAGTCAGTGTGGGTGGGGGGACACCCTGGAAGCACTGGAGCAAAGGCTGGCGGAAACCAGCAAAGGGATGAGGGATCAAAATCTCTCACTCCAGAGGCTGCTGGGTAAAAAGAGAGCAGGTTTGCTGATTCCAGATGCCTCAGCTTGCGGCAGGGATGCAGGCACTGGGAATGCAGCATCAAGGGAGGGAGAGAGATCAGTTATGGTCAGGGGCAGCAGGAGTGGGGAGCCAAGGACAAACTGTACCTGCACTTCCCATCCTGGTCACAGCAGCCGTGGGCAAGATTACAGCGCTCACTGCAGTCATCACCTACAAGGCAGGAGACAGGGGGAGTTAGATTAATCAGAGACCATAGATGACTCCAGCTCTGCCAGTGGCACTGCTGGCTCACAGCATTTTTTTCCTTTTCTAAGTACTGAGCCTGCCCTTTCTCAGAACTGTAAGGTGGGGAACCTTCCTTTCAATGGCTGGATGCCACATAAGAGATGAGGATTTTGCATTCATCCAAACATCTATAACACTGGCTTTATTGAGAAATGGAATGCTGATTCAAAACTACCTCATTTCTAATCATCACCTCCCACCCTCTCTCTGCTGCCTCCCTTAGACTTTGGGCCCTGAGAATGGATCATCTGTTTCCCAGGATGTCCCCATCCCCTGGGACACCTATTGGCATGGAGCAGTCTGCTCAGGGTTCCTGCCCTCCACCGGGACACAGCTGCTAGCACTCTCCCTCTGTCACAGGGAGGCAGGACCAGGCATCACAGGGGGCCAGGTATCCAGTTCTGTTTATTTATTTAAAGGCCACAGAAGCTGTAACTGAGCTGTGGCCTCGCTGTGCCACTTCTCATCCCCTGCTCGGTGCTGGCCTGCTTTCTCCAGCCAGGTGTCCTCTTTCATCTCCACCTTCCCCTCTCCCCCCTCACCTGGCTGTATCTTAGCCCCACAGGGAGCTGGCTCGCTCTGGCTGCATGGGCAGAAGAGCTAGAGTGAATGTCAGTAGGCAGGGGGTTTCTCCTGGAGCCCTGAGTGATGCCAGACCAGGCCCAGGAGATGAATGGCCTCATCCGACTGAGCCCCTCCATCCTGTACTGCAGCAGGTTAAAGACCCACATCAAGAGGTACACTCAGGCTTTCCTCAAGCTGTGCGATATGCTGCCTAGGAAGTGAGCAGGGGGAGAAATCCCCCATCCACATCTACACATTTTTGCTACAGTGAGGCAGGAGGTCCCACCACGGACAGGTTTGGAAAGATGGATATAAGAAAGAAGGTCCCTACAAAGACTCACCTTGGGCAAGCTGGTGATGGGCCAAGAGGATCCAAACCAAGGACATGAGCTGGAGACAGAAGCTCCTGAGCATGGTCAGTGTGGCCCCACCGAGATGAATACCTACAGAGAGAAAAAGGCCAAGCTCAGAAAAATCCCCTGGCTGACACCACAGCTTCACCTCATGCATCCCTTCCTCTCTGCTCACTGGCAGTTTTGAGTTGAAACATCCAGTTTTGTACAGACTTGTCACCGCACTCCTCTCTGTCCTTCCAGGCTCCCTCCTCTAAGGCAACATTTCAGCACTAAGAATCAAAAAGCCTTTTAAAATGCAGGTTTGGGAGACCTGAGCCCACACACTCAATCCTGACCATGTAATAGCTCAGGCTGCTACTTTGCACCTTGGAGCACCTGCCCCTGCTAGCTGCTGTCAAGAGACCAGAAACCTCCAGAAATACCAGCCCAGCTGTGGAGACCTTAATCTTCCCTCCCAAGGTCTGGGGGGTTTCAGCTTCATGCTGTGCAAGGTCCTGGCAGAGCATGTTCAAATGAATAGATGGGCTGAGGTTTTTTACAACACCCAGCCTTACTTTTCAAGCCCTTCAGGAGGGCAAGGAGACGAGGAGACCTAGCAGACAAGCAGCCAGTAAATGACAGCCCTAATTCATTTCCCAAGCAAGGGAGTGAACGGATAGGCACTAGACCTGGGCTGAAGCCCCGGGTAGGAAAGGTAAACACACACCTCTCTCCAGGTGCGGTCCTTTTCCTCCGCTGTCCTGCAGAGAGCCCTGTCCGCCCAGGGTTCCTGCACCCATCTATTTTCCGTCCGCCTCCTGCCTTCTTGAAGTAACTTTCCCAAAATGCTTCATTCCCTCCCAGCCTCCTGGGGTTGTTAAGGGCAGGAAATTTGAGGGTGATATCATAAGTATATTACTATAATGAGATGGGAGGGGTTAAACAGTTCTGCTAGGAGAGTGGTGAAGGTATGGAGCAGATTCCATCCAGCTGCGTGGGTGTGATGGACAGAGACCGTTCCACGTTCAGCTCGACGCCTTCGCTTAGGAAGGTTGTGTTGGGTTGAGAATTGCATGAAAGACTTCTCAGAAGGGGAAAGGAGTCCTCCAGCCCACCCATGTGTACACATGCATTGCAGGAAGAGGTTTTGGGGTCCCTGCTAAGAGCTTCTCCCACCTGGACCAGATAAAATAGCCCACAAAAAACAATGATGTTGCTTGAAGCATCTCTCCAGCAAACAATCACCTACGAAGGATGCACCATTTTCAGAGGGGCTTCAGGGCGTTATCATCACTGCCCCAGCCAAACGACAGCACAGATCACTGCATCCTCCCTCTCCACGGTCCCCTTGTCACCATGCTCACAGGACCCTCCTTTGCCTCCTGCCCCAAAACGCTGGGCAGTGGCGAACAGCTGCTGCATTTCAGGGGAGGGCAAAGCAATTCCTACAGAACTCACAAAACAATTTAGGGCTGGACAGTTGGTATCCTGTTCCCTCAGGGCTGTGAGAAGCCCACCCTCCAACCATGTCATCGCAAAGGCGATATCCCCCACAGCTCCCCACAGTCCCTTTGCTCCAGGCATAGCCTCTCAGACCTCCTGATGCAGCCACCCCATGGATGCTGCTCCCAGCACCCACCCAAGGACCCCGGCAAGGCACGAGGGGCATCCTGGTGGGCAGCCAGTGCCCGAGGGTGATTTGAGCAGCACCAGGGCAGGCCTGGCTTTGGGTCACACGGGTAGGGAGCTCCCTCTGGCCCTGCTGGGTTGGGGGCAGCCAGCCCTCCACGGGCTGCGGGCTATTAGGGATGCCCCTGGGAGCTACTAATGTGCCCCTCAGGGGCATCAGGGACCTTTGGGGACTACTAGGAACAAGCCCAGCTGGGGGACTAGCAGGCACTTCCCTCTGGACAGGGGGCTTATCAGGGACCCCTCCGGGCTGGAGGTTTTGGGCGTTCAGGTAGGACCCGGAGGATGCTGTGCCGCCGCGGCTCACTTCTGCCCGCTCCACTCTCCCTCCCCCCCGCCACTCAGCGAC